>VZTT01033669.1:0-36634 GCA_013400855.1 Buphagus erythrorhynchus | reverse complement strand
CTGGCCAGTTTTTAAGTCAAGTCCCTTCTATCTGGATAAGAGGCTAGAACAAGGGAATAGCAAAAAATTTTGACAAATACTAACAGTCACCTCCATTCAAATAAAAAGCATGTTATCTTCCTAAATACATTATGCTCAATCTTCATGTTAATGAGAAATGTATAAATAGAATTGGGCATTAACTGACAATTAGATTTTTATTTTTTTTATGGGAAGGACATGAGGGATTTTGTTATTAAGGGAATTAAATTCTAACATCTGTTTTTAATTCACGAGCTTATTTGTCTGTTTATACCTACAGGCTTTCAAGACGTCATTCAACACTGCTAATTAAAGCTGACAAATTTTCTTCACTGTGATGCTTCCTTGTATCCCTGCAAGCCACTTACTCATGTCAGTGCTGTCACTGCAGGTGACACTGCTCTTGATGGAGAGATGACAAGGGGCAGAGTGCCCCTGAAGGGATGAGAACAGTTCACCTTGTCACCTGTCAGACAGAGGAGGGAAGAAGTGATGGATGGCACTGACCATTGCTCTGGCCACATGCATTTGTCTCTTCTCCAGGCTTGGTCAGAATCATCCAGTTTTCTACAACGTTTAACTTAAAACAAAATCCATGGCAATATTCTCTAGTATGTTACTAAAATGCCACAGAAATGGGACTCCCATTGAATAATACATTGCAGACATACACAAACACACGGGCTGTTTCTCTTGGCAGTAAGAAGCCCATCTGCAGCAATGCCCTCAGGAATCTTGCTATTTGTGCTGCAGTCAGAACAGCACAATGCTGATCCAGGAGAGCAGCAGAGCTCACGTGGGAGTGGGCCATGCCTAGGAAAGCATTTGCAGAAGCAGCTGACTTGGCTCAGATAAAATGCTAGAAGCTGCAAGAACCAATGACAACAACTTTATTCATTACTTCATATCCTGGACTGCAGACTTCATAGAACCAAACACAGGCATTATTAGCTACTAATTTGCATATGTTTTTCTTTAAAACAAACAAATTAATCCCATGTCACACAGAGAATACTGGTGAAAGGTCAAGCAAGCAGGCCAGGGACAGCCCATTATAAAATCCAGGCCTCTGAGCTCTGCATCATATACACATTTCAGTGCCCTACACACATGGTCACCAATGGAACAGGCTCATGGGTGGCTGCTGGGATCCACACTGGGCTGTACAGTGCCAGAAGGAGCAAAGGAGCAAAGCCAGAGAGGGAACAAATTGAGTCAAACAGAAATTTTCTTTATCTTTCCTCACATATGTGTTTCACAACCAGAATAGCCTTTTTTTCCTTTTTTTTTTGTTGTTTTTTTTTTTTATTTTGGAATGACCAACATGCTTTTCAAGCATATTTTTAAATGCTTTTCAAGTGTATTTTTAAAGCTGTTAGGGTCTAGAAGAGGCTTTTTATTACTCAGGTACACAGTGCTCAGTACCTGGGAGCATGGCTCCCTGGCTGAGGTGTCTAGACATCTCTGCAGTAGAAATAACAGCACAGCACAGCACTGTATTCAATCCACTAGTTTTAGCATCAGAAGTCATTTCATGCCCCAGGTTGCCATAATCAAACACATCTGTTGTATGAAAATTATCCACTGCCAACTTGAGAGCAAAGCAAAATATGTCCAAATTATCTGTGTTCTCAAGATAACTTTACCTCCTAAAAGACTATATTAAACAACACACCCCTCAACATCATCACCACTGCTTTAGTCACTCCAAAACTCACATGACATGCAAACACATCTAAAAAGCCACTTTGAGGAGAGATGGACCTAAACTGGGAATGGTAGTTTTGACAGCAATATTACAACAACTACTACACTGCATGCTAGGAATATATAAATTATATATTCCAAATGCTTTCACAGAAATAGATTAAAGCACTTCTCATAATCCTCTAAGAAGCAAAAACAGTCATAGAGAAAACAACTGTTATTTTAAGGCAGTTTTTAGCTTCATTTGTCTAAAGCTACACGTTCATAGTTCAATACACAAACATTATGACATATATGCAGATCTGATATTTTCATGCAGGAAAGGTGAAATCCCTATATATGAAAGGTTGAAGTCTGATCTTTAAAAGAAGCCTGCAGCCGGTTTCTGTCATCTTTCTTTCTCTCCCTGTTTCAATAAGCAGACCCACAGCTTAAGGAAAATCATAATTTTGTCCACAGGAGAAAAAGAACAATAGACCTCCCCAGACTGAGCCAAGAATTCACCTTTTCTCTGGGGGAAAAGACTCTGGCACTTCTAAAGAAAAAACAGAGAAGGGCAGAAATAAAAATCAGACCCTTTAGGTTTTCAGCTACAAAATTTTGCAAGTAAATAAGAAAATAAGAAGCAATCATATTTCCCACTCATTCAAATACATTTTGTTTCCTGCTTTCTTTCCTTATCTGGTCTAGTATTTTCCACAGTTACTGGATTGAAGTGGAAAATATTTTTACAGCTTCCACTCCTGCTCTGTACTGTAGAAGTAAATAATCTTTCTTCTCATTCTTCCTCCTCATACTTGTAAGATGATTTACTGTATGGTTTTCTCCGTTGTCAAGTCTAAAAGATACCTTTTACCTATTTATGCTACATCACCCAGGTCCAATAGGCTAAAAGCACATGTCTTTTTTTTAAAAAAATACATATATGTATTTTATTCTACTGGTTTGCGATGCTGAGAGCCTCTGAATCACTCTTTGAAAGGTAAAGCTTTTGTTGTCACAGGATGTCACACCCTTCATTTGAAGGGTTGTTGATCACTTGAACACTTCCCTTGCTGTGGCTCTGTTCTGTCACATTCCCTTCTCCCAGCCCATGCACATGCTCTAACAAAATAACCCCTTCATTCAGGCAACACCAGCCAGCAGAGCACCAGCAGCCAGCAGCAGCATGGACAAGTGGATCCACTAGATAAAATTCAGCTCTCCAGACACCATGGAAACTCAGTTATTAAACTTGAACTGCAACAAGCCCAAATGAACAGGGCACAGAGAACAAAGGCCATGACCCAAACCCTCAGGGGAGCTGAGAGCTCCCACCTGTGAGGGCACACAGGACATCCACACACAAACCTCAGAACAGGTTGCTGTAAGGGTATCCACCAGAAAAAGTTAAAGGTTGCAGAAAAAGTTTCTTAAACATTTCAAATGCATCAAAATTAACAGAGTCTAAAATTTTTCAATCGATAAATCCTCACAAACAAGACAGTCTAGAGGAGGCAATAGAAAACCATCAAACTACTTCTTCATTTTAGCAATGCTTTGGGGATGTGAGTGCACTGCATATTCTTTTAAAATGTTGATTTGCCTAATTGAAATGCAGCTCGTGTTGCACCCAGGCTTACTTCTGGATCACTAAGAAATTGGTCCGATTTGAAAATGTCAGGATCTGGTTAGCAATTCAAATGACCACGGTGGTAATTATGGCTCTTCATGTTCCAGCATGTTGCACTGCATCAAAACTGACACAAATGCCTAGTTTTATAATATCACAGCGTGGAAATAAATGTCCAAAATGATATGAAAATGTACTAGTAAGAGATTAATAACTGTTATTCTATGAAGAAAGATGGCTCTTTTCTACCAGTATATTTTAAAAAAATGTTCTCTGATAGCATCTCTCCTTGAAGAAAACTGGATTATATTATCACTCATAAGCTATAATCATTTCTGTCAGCACCAGTCAGAATTTTTGACAGAAAAGAGGAGGAGAAATGGAATGGGTTGTGGGGAAAATAGTGCAATCTTAAAAATAAGTCCAGAGAGATACTACTTAAAGGTTCCCCTCCAGCATTTTGTTGTCTCTCCCACCCAGCAGAGTAGAACATTTCAAGTGTTTTATTTTGATCATAAAGTGGAGGAACTCTGTGGATAGGGAGCAATGCATCATGAGCCATGTGTGCAGCTCTACAGTGTGCCCATTTTGAAATATGGGCCTAAAGCAATATGCATAAGGAAAACTTTCCCTCTTTTCCAGGGAAGAAAGAGGAAAAAAGGTCTTTTTAGGTTTAATATGCCCCCGAAAGTCTGCTTATGAAATAAAATAAATAAAGCCAGCAATGTCTTTAATAGTTCTCTTGTGCAGCAGCCAACTGAGTCACTGAGCTGTCTTCTAGCTGTGGAATGGTGAAACAGAGATCAGCATTTGGTACTGCTGCACACCCATTTTCCCATCTGATAGATCACACAACATACTCTCCAGCCCCATATGTGACTGAGAGCACGATGAACAGACCAGTGCAATGTCATCTAGGCTGACCTGAGCCTCACAAGGGCCCATGCTTTCTCTGCAGTCCTGTATTTTCTTTCCACCTGACTAAGAGGTTGGATGTCCTGTGTTTATCCATGAAGTTGACATGGGGAGATGTGTTGGACAATACCCTCCCTCCTGTCCCTAACAGTGCTGCTGTTTCACAGTTTGCTATTTCTTCTGAGCAGCAACTACACCATTCCCTGTAATTCAGCATGGAACAGGGAGTGATGCTAGAGCTGCAGGTCCCTCAGTACATTACCCCACTGTACCCTGCTCCTGATCCCAGAAGGAACAATTCTATCTATGCTACCCGTGCTTTGGTCTCCCTTGGCCTCTCTGCCTTCTTAGACCAAGATGGAATTTTTTGAAATCACCCAGGAAGGGGATCAGAGAGCTGATGGAGAGTTGATCACCTTGATCAGATAAAACAGGAGGGGAGAGAAGGGGAAACTGATGGTTTGACATACTTTGTCCTCTGGCTCATAACACAACACAAAATGCTCAGAAATAGAGTGTGTTCTCCCATAACCCTTAGGCCAGATTAAAATCTAACAGCAGTGAATCAGACAAACCAACAGTCAGTTGTTAAGGTTAGGAGGTGTCATGGACACTTAGAGAAAAATATGTAGGTTTCTGCCTTGAGGAAGAAACACTCTGCAGGAGATGAATTTTCCCTCTCATATAGTGTTGAACAACGTGACTCACACTGATGCCATTGCAGTCATGATAAGCACAGAAAAAAAACCCAAAGGCAAGTGAACCTTTATGTTCATCCCATTATGTTCGCCCATTTTATCACACGAGGCCCTTTAAGCTCTAGATTTGGCAACAGAGATATATCCTCATCTCTGCCATTGTCTTTTGCACACTCTGCCTCAATTTCTCTAATTCTACAACAAATGTATACCTATTTTTCTTCTTTAATTATATACTTATACAATTATAGAATTGTATAAGTATAATAGAAGTGTATATAATTATACACTTCCAGAGAAACAAGCTGTTGCATATAGGTAAAGCCTTATAAAAGGAAGGGCTTGTAAAATCATGGCTCAGGCCTGTTACTTCGGCCAAGAAGAAAAGGACTGTGGGAAAGAGACTCAGTTGAATTGGAAGTAGAAAAACAAGTTCTATAACCACTAGGTGCTCACATCATGGTTTATGGCGTTGGTTGAATTACATTTGTTGTGTTTAAATGGAATGTAACTGATAATGGGCTATCTGCTGAAAAAGGTCTGGTTTGGCAATAAAGGGCTCTCCTTTGCACCTGCCTGGGGACTCTGTGTTGCTCTGGACCCTCCCAACAAGCACCATCTTCCCCTACAACAAAAGACTAAAGGATTTTATCTATTTGCTATTTGTGAAGTATAGCTACCATTGAGACACAGTAATCAGATTTAATGAAATTTGCCAAGACACAGAGAAATTACAGCTAAAGAAGCCCCTGTTGTGTCACTTCTGCTGGGCAAACAGTGCACATAATCTTAAGACACTGTCAAGTGACCCACACATAACCCTAAAGAGTTCATTTCTGTTTCAAGTACAAGTGCAAGACTTTAAGGAATGCAGATTCTCCTAAGGACTTCAAAATTGTATGATGATCTGATCAAAACTTCCAGTCGATGGTGGTTGGACTGGACCATGGATTGCACTTCAAGGACCTCTAGAGACATGAGGAAATAAAAGATATTTGCATGTTGGGGGGAGACTATTGCAAGTCCAGATGCAAAGGCTTCCCTGAACTTCAAGTCCTCTGCCACTAGATACTACATAAACTCGGCTGACATCTTTTTTCTTCGAATTTATTTACTACTACCGTCACATCTCACAGTATTTTGCCTCCAATTTCTATGTTATTGAGAACATAACCAAATTCAAGCCTCTTATTTACATTTAATGAGAATATTACAAGAAACAACACATAGTGAAAGCATTCAAGACTAAGATACATACAAACCATGAATCAACTGAGAGCAGCAGGAGATACTGGCTGCCCACCTTATTTCTTCCCAGCTAAAGAGGTGTTAATACTCACTGTCACCCTGAGAATGTTATCCAGCATTTTCAGCAGGGAGGAACATTCTTCAGAGAATTGACTGTTATCTTTACAGCTCCTTCCAGACTTTGGAGGCAGAGAACTACAGCTAAGACTGCAGAACAGGTCCAGCCTAGCAAGGTACAGCATTATTGCTACACTCAGCCAATCCTTTCATCCCAGTTTAACAAGAAAATGTCTTATTATGGTATGACACAAAACACCGTAAGAACTTAAACTTCTCTGTTTCTTAAAAAAAAAACTCAAAAATACACCAACCAGTGACTACATAGGGGAATTTATGAACTACTATTCTGCCAGAATCAATCAAACAGATAAACAAACAATATTTTTATCTAGGAAAAAAACATATCTTACACACTCAGCAAGCGTATTTCCTACTCTACACATAGGCTGCTTTTGTCCAAAAATCAAGGTCTTCATCTACAGCTGGGATACCACAACATAGTGATGGAAGACAAACCCAAGGAAGCCTGCTGAAGCAATGGTGCTCTGCATAAGGAAGCATGCCCATGTGTCACAAGATTATTTAGAGCATTTCTTGTCTTTAGAGTATGGGAAATAATAACCAAAAATACTCCAGAGTCATTTTTGCTGGGAATATTTTGAACAATGAAGCTCATCTACAGGCTCTCTAATTCTTCTTCTTCTACCTCTATTTTCAGATGTTTAATAGCAACTTTAAAAAACAACTATAGGGTTAGCAATTGATCCTTTTGGCTTTGTATGAACCTGAATATACACAGCATTACCTATACTGCATTATAAATGCAACAAATATGGCATTACACATTTAAGCATGGCAAAATAAACAGATTGCCTTATGTGAGAGATTCTCTTTCTACTGCAAAGAGCCAAAACCTGAGCTTCTTCATTCAAGCAACCTGTCACACAAGACTGGACCTCAAAGCTGACAGCTGTGCACAGCAGGTGACCTTAGTACTCCCATTATAATTTGTGAGAATATACTCAGATGGCTGTCACCATTACAGAAAAATTAAAAGTTTAAGAAATTAATTTGACATAAAAATAAAATATCTCTCCTAGAGAAGTTAGTTTTGTGTAAGACAAAACCAAGAAAGAAATTCTGAGGTTTAAACTATAAAGTGTTGCAAAAAGAGATTTTTTTTCCGTACAGACTTGAGTATAAAAAGGGTCCACCTACCACATGCACAGGCTTCCAAGTGGGAGTTACAAACAATAATTACAGAAGTAATTAAAGAAAAAAAAGGGCAAATAGGCAGATTGGATTCCCAATAGATGAAGGCTGTCTAACAACTTACAATGAACATGTTTGAAGTCAACTTCAAGTAATATGCTAACAAGAATTACGTGCATCTGTTTCATGCTCCCTGAGAATAATGCCATCAAAACTGAATTCAAATGTTCCAAACCTACAGAGAGCCTGAGCATGTCTTTGGCTAATTAAAATTAACCATGTTACTGAGGTTACAAGCTTACCCCTTTGGACATCAGCAGATTCTTGCTAAGGTCACTTCATCAAGCAAAATAATGAATGTCTGTGTTCAAAAGGCATGAACAATACATTTTTTTAATTAACATATTACTGGATTGAGGGAGATTTATGGAGTTATTTGAATTTTGGAAGACACACAATAGCAGTCCTCAGTCACAATACTATGGAAACATAACAATATGCAATAAAATTTAAGAAAGCAGGTCAACACTAGAACCTTGGCTGAATTATTAATACAGCTAAAATAGTGTTTGACACCAAAGTATTTTTATTAAAGAGTATCAACCAGTTTTTATTTTATTTAAAATAAGATAAACAGAAAAAAGGTAGATTTAATTCCAGTTTGACATCACTGAGGCTGTTGCATCTTCAAGTTCCTTATGCAAATTATAGATCTTGTTTTCCTAGATTAAATGGAAAAGCGAGCAGAGCATCAGAACTGCTGTCTAAACAAAAAGTTCAAGGTACTGCAACAACTTCCAACATTCTTTTCCAGACTTCATTTTTCTATAATATAATATAAAATGGGAAATTAAAGATCACAGTACAGAAAATAAAGATTAGGTTTCTTAGAGTGTACTCTGCAGAAATCCAGATTAGCACAGGGAGGGGATGCAATGGAGGGAAATCCTGATTCCCCAGTACCCTGCTGCAGCAGGCAGGAGGTGAGCTCAGCCCAGGGCTGCAGTTATCAGTGCCTGCGCCACCAGCTCTGCCTCCCATGCAATCCCTTCCCTGTTGGGAGGTGCCTCTGGCTATCACAGCAATATACAGAAGTATTTAGGTGAGAAACTGTCATCTTTAAAGACCATTATTTCCTTTGCAAAGCATAGCAATCCATGCTAAAGCATTCCCTGTGCGATCTGTTCCTGCCTGAACACAGATTTACTCACTGTGTTCCAACTGCCCACATGACTATAGGCAATTTTATTTTTTTAGCATATTGGCACAAGCAAACTGTGAAACCTACTAAATGAAAATAATCTTCTTATGTCACAAAATAAAACCCCCTTATTTTCCCAGACACTGATCTGATTATCGTCTGAATAAAGCTAATCAGTGTAATTACACTGTTTAAAAGTGCATGCTGTGGATCCACAGATCATAACAGACAACACTTCTCTAGGTGTCAGCTGTGTTTCAGATTTGTTAAATTGGAGTTTTATGTAAAGTTCTTTTTCAAAAAACCCACTGGTTTCAAATTATTCTTTCAAATTCAATTATATAAATAGAATTGGAAGAAGTTTGCTTTCCAATGAGAACATTCCATTAAAAGCTAACAGTTTTAAAGCTGAAACAAAGTCATTCCATGCATTGTGGTGCTCCATCAACAAAGGGCTGGATATGGAAATCCAAAGTCCCACTCTATTGCCCTGACAAAGCTGATCAGCAGCTTAATTGACTATTAAACATGGACCATTATCACGGTCATTTAATATCTTAGCATTAATACATGAGACTGCCAAATTATTCTAATCACAGCAATATCATTCAGGTTTAAAAAAATTTAAAGTAACCCATGAGGTACCCAGCAGCTTTTTCTAATTAAACAAAACCATATCAGAATTTACTACTGTCACTCCTACAGAGACAAGGGTCAGTGCTACAGCCTTCTTCCTTTTATGCCCCGTGACAGACAAAATTTGATGTAAGGCTTTCCAGAAATTTGTTGTCTATGATCTGGGAATACCAGCTTTATCTTTTCCCAGTTGATCTATCTCTGAGCTGAAGCATCAATGAACTTCTCTTGCATACAAGTTCAGCAGCTCTGGGTTGAAAACCACTTTGACATTCCTGGCTTGATATCCTGCCCTCAACAAATGCATTTGATGCTCATGTATTGCCTCCTGGCTGCCTGCTGCCACAGCCATCTGTCTGTATGGCACACTGCCTGTGGGCTAGGTGATGTGCCAGTTTTACTAGGGCAGAGATGCCAAGAATAGGTGGTCTAAAATGCCACATTAATTCACTGCCACCTTGTCTTAATACCCTTCAACCACCATCTCAAGGAAGGTAAGAGTAGCCATACAAGAGGAGACAAGAAGTCCATCCAGAGTTCTCTGACTCCAGACACAGGTCATTAACATGTGCCTTGAAGTGAAACAAGAGCATCAAGAGCTGAACAATTACAAAATAACCTGCTCATCAAAAGCCTGGAAACATTTCAGCTGTAAACATGCATATGGGCTAATCTGTAGAAAGTGCTATAAACCCTGGAGTGAACCCTGTCATCTAGAACTGAAAATGCCTCAATGCTGTTAAACATGTAAAGCAAATTAAAGCCACTCCAGCCTTAACACGGTGCCTGTATTTAATACACAGTTGAAATTAATATGAAACTACTTTTCTTCTGTGTTTTCTTATTTCCACAATGGAGGCAAGCTTTAAACTGAACTATTTTATTGCCTGAATATGATTAGTAGTGATGTAAATACAGCTGGTTCTTTTGTACCTTAATTCCTGTGAAAGTTAAAATCCTGAAGAATGAATCCTGATACTCAATTTTCATGCCTGTCCCCGTTTATCAGACTGTTTGCCATGGGTAAGCAACCTATTTACTGGGGAGGTCACACAGCCTATGGTGAGGACAGGACATACTCCCACAACTCCCCCAGTCCATGCCAGCTCCTTTAGGTAAGAAGGTAGGTGGACTTCCATGGCATCAGGAAGGACTGTTTACCACCTTCCACTCATGTTGAAGGAGTTGGTGAGGGAAAGAGCAGTGAAGAGGCTGCAGAGCATAGGGATTGAAAGGCTTGCCCTGGTGCCAGGTTTCATGCCACTGCTGAAGTAGCAAGTCACCAGGTAGAGCGTGTTACCCAGTGTGTGCCCATCTGGCTTCCAAGCCAGCTGCCAGCCAGGCTCTGTACTGCTGGCACAGGCAGAGCATGGATTAAAAATTAGCCTCAAGGCTAATGGCAACAACACAGGACAGATCAAATCACACAGCATTAAAAAGCAAAGTTGATGGAGTTCCAATACACACACGGGGTTCCTCTTGAGGAGGTGAGATCCAGCCAGCATGTATAAATACAACTGACCTTTTTTTGGCAGAGAAAAGATTTTTGTAAATACATTTGATTTCCCCAGTTATATGGCATACAAAGGTGCCAATTTTGGAACACATTTGAGCACTAAGTACAACACAACTGCTTTCCCATCCTGAACTAGGCATTCTACCATATTTCGACAAAACCCATTTGAAAAAATACTAAAACAACACAAAAACCCCAAACATCTCATTCATATTCTGCTCAGACAGCAGAAATTACTTATCCTCGCTCCACTTTTCCTTATGACTTCATCATTCTCTCTCTCCAGATCTCTCCTCTGCTCTTCCCACCCCACACTCCTGTACAGCTTTCAGATAACCAAAGACCAGTCACAAAATACAGTCACCTATATTTGTTAAGTCAGAACAGCAAGCTGCCACATCTGTGCACCAGAAAAACACTGACCTGAGCCCAGACTTTAAAACATCAGTGAGCATAAGTTCCCTGAACTCCATGAAACTCCAAGCAGATTTACCACAAGAATAGAACAACACTGAATTCCACCAGCTGAACTGGCCCCCTTCTTCTGACAACTGGAGACAACACTTCAAATTAGAGCATTTCACGTCAAATCACAATCTATCTGGTGTTTGCATTACTAGGTATAAAAGCAGACTACATGCACACAACAAATATCTTCTTTGTGGCCCACAGCAGTTGCCATTACTTATGAATGCATCTCAGCTCTTTGCTACTTAGAACTGAACATCACTAAATAGCGCTGCTCAAATATTTCAATAGACAGAAACTTTCTATGATAATTTATTTGTGACAGCTACAAGAACATTGAAAAATTTATTTGTAGTTGTAGCCTTAGTCACGAAAAAACGTTTCAAGTCTCACCACAAAGCTTACAGTTTTGGGCATGAGGCCAAGTATACTAACACCAAGCATACTAACTAACACCAGCTATACTAACTAACACCAAGCATACTAACTAACACCAGGTATACTAACTAACACCAGGTATACTAACTAACACCAAGCATACTAACACCAGGTATACTAACTAACACCAGCTATACTAACTAACACCAGGTATACTAACTAACACCAGCTATACTAACTAACAGCAGATATACTAACACCAGGCACGTTGCCCACGCTGGAGCTCCCACAGCACTTCCAAGGCTCTGCCTTTCATGCAGTCAGGTGCAGCCCTCTGCAGAATCCTTTGCAACTGGCAGAAAAGGGATGTGCACATGCCCTCACTGAGCAACTTAGTTGTTCTTACTGGAGCAGGGGAAGGCACTGGCACAGCAGTAGCTCTCTTCACCTGCTTTTGACCAATGCATTAGCAGCCAGCAGAGGAAAGGCTCTGGGACTTTCCCAGGTAGTTCAATAGCTAACCTGGGCTATGTGCAGGTGAGGTTCACCTGATGTGCAGCCAGTACTAAACTGGACTCTTGAGCCTGAGGATAATGAAAGCAAAGTATGGCTGTTGCTCCACAGCTTTCCTCTCAACTCTGCTTCAGGTCCTCTGAAGGGAGAAACAGAGCTTACCTCATCCCACCCCTAACAAGATGTCAGTCATGGGAGCTTCACTGGCTTTTTATAATGAGGTAGCAAAACTCCAAGTCATTCTTCCCATGCTGTCTGCTCAGAAAGTTATCAGTACACTCTCTGGGTCAGAATATTTGTTTCATTCAGTGTATGTGTAAATCTATTTACATAGCTTTTCTGCCAATATCTGTATTTACTTCCCATTGGAAAACTTGATGCACATGAAGAAAAATTCCTTCCATTCTTGGTATTTCTGCACTATAATTGCATTACAGTTTTTACAAGCTAAAGTTGTGAAAAGCAGCAATCCACTCTGTTTGAATGGGAGCAGATTACACCTGCTCAGAATTCTGTAGAATTTGCTTGTTTGCATGATCACACACCATTGTGGGGAAAGAGGGTTACTATCACCATCATGTTTGTCTGGTTTTTAAAGGGCTCGTTTTTCCATCTCGTAGCAGATAACATCTGTAGTCATCCTGCCTTGGTACTCTGAGCCTCCAACACAGATAATTGTAGTGGAGACAAATGAGATAAGGCTTGTTGGAAGATCACTGAGATTAGCTCAGCTGGTCAGCATGGTGTAAATAATGCCAAGGCTGTAGGTTTGATCCCTGTACGGGCCATTCACTTAAGAGCTGGACTAGATGACCCTTGCAGGTCCCTTCCAACTCAGAGTATTCTGTAATCTCAGCTGACACACTTCCCAGCACGAGTCCTCAGTGCTGCTCTCTATTGGTACCCTGCTCAATTAAGTTTCTCAACTCCAAAAGAGACAACGTCTCACCATTTTCCTATAAGAGCTTCTAAGTTTTCTGAAAAATTCCTCTCCCTGACCCTCACCAAACCAACCAAAAAAAAGTTCATTCACACCTTCCTTCTTTTCTATCCATATGAGAAAGAAACATCCCTACTCTGGGAGTTAATGGCACAGTCCCAGGGTGTGCAGGGACTGAGCTATATATGCTCCTGAGTGATAATTCCACTTTTCTGCTTCCTGAACAATTCAGTCTTCCTTCCACACGAGGGAGATGCCTTTCCAATCACCCAGGGCACACTGGACTTTAGCTGACCATCTTACTTTTAAATAAAAGCTTCAGAAACCCTGCCAAGCATATCTCTTCATGCAGCCATACCCTGACACAGAGCTTGGCAAGGCTCCCTCTGAAAAGGAAATGCTGTGCGTGTACATAGGAACAGAAAAACATCTCAATTCACAGTCTCAACTCACAGTAGCATAAACCCTTGAAAAACAGCTCATCACATTACCCAGACTAGAAATTTAAATGGATATCAATAAAAAAGCCACCAAGAACAAATGCCAGAATCCTGTGTCATTTCTAAACACGTGTTTTCTTGTATGAAAATCAGACTCTTTCTGTCAAGTAATGTTCTTCAGAAGGGTTAGTACCGTGCACATAAAAAATAACAAGCAACTTTAACAAGCAGAGTTGCTGGAACAAAGTCACATTGGTGCTGCAAATTAAGCAGAGGTAAGTTACACAGAGCTGCATGTCACAGCCTGCTATGATAGCAGGCAACTTTACAGAGTGCAGAAGTTGCCTCTACATGCCACAGACATGTTTTTTCTGGTACCCATTGGGTACTCATTGACTACAGAAAGATGAGGGGGGAAAAAGTCACTCAAAAGAATGTATAAAGCCTCTCTGTTCAAAAGGTTTGATAAACAATTATTGAAGCATGAACTAAACTCACCATGTACTAAGAAGGCCAGGGATTCAACCTGGCATTCAATTCAACCCAAGCCATAGCTAAAAGCTGTGGTGAGGCTGAACTGCTCTGCTGCTGCTCAGAGCAGTTTGCATCAGTGGTGCAAACAGGACTGCAAAGGGCAGCATGACATAAGGCATTTGCTGCAGATCTTTGTTTTAAGAGACAAGAAAGGACCCAAAGCCTTGCACTGTGGTGGCACACTAACACAGAAGGCAGCAGCTCCCATGTTATTGCTGGAATACCTGTGGGCACGTGCAGCTAACTCATGTTAACAGTATCTTTATACTCAGAGATGTGACTTCTGTAGCCTATGCTTTTAAACACCTTTGCTCTTTCTTGTACTCATTAGAAATTAGAGACAATGGTTTGCACATTCCTGGATATAACTGACAATATAAAAATATAACAGAAATAAAATCTAGAGTTTCCACCTAGTATTAATGGAAGCAATCCAAGTGCCATTACTTAGCACAGTAACTTGCTACAGCTCCTGCCTTTAAATTTGTTCCTGTCTTACTATGATGATTTGGATTTTGCAGCTTTTTCTCCAAGGAAATTCCTAATATGAAGAGCAGAGGGCTAACCAAAATTAAAATTTATGTATAATACACAGAAAATATTCCTTCAAAGTATTATCACCAAGGACCATTTTCACTTACACACTTCATTCTTTCCTGTAGAGAATCTGAAAACTTTAACTAAATACATCCATTCTCACTGGATACATTTAGACTTGGGAATACCATTTCAGTAATCATAAAACCTTTAATATGAGAAAAACTGATATTACTACAGTAATACTGTGCTGACATAAGTAATTGCACATTTGTTAGCATAAAGCCCCTATAAGAAATTGTCACATTACTATACAAATTGCCTTTTAAAAAATAAAAATTAAGCTTGTAGTCCCCCTTATTATAAGAACAGTACAGGTCATTGGTGCATTTAAAATGGCTAAAAAAACAAATCAAATTTCCCAGAGTTTTAAATGGTTTCCAGCTTGACCCAACAGTTGAGCCAGAAAGTAGAAATTTAGCAACTGTAATCACAAGTAACTTTGTTAAAAAAAAATTCATGTGGCTGGAAAAACCTTGAATAGAAATAAAATATCTAGAAAAAGCCATAATGTAGATGTGAAAAGGTAAATTTCAGTTGCTAGCTTTCATTTTTTAAACATACCTAATCTAAAACAGCATGACATTCGTGAGAGTAAAAAGCTTGAATTCTCCTATTCTTTCAGCTGAAACAAATTACAGAAATTGCACAAATTTTACCAGCCTTTGGTCTGAAATTATACTATTTTGCAAAGTAAATAATCTTCATTCTGCCACTACTATAGTTTCATACATATTCTTCCTAATATTACCTCCATTTAAAATAAATTTCTCTAACAGGCTTTGTTCCCAAAATGATGGCCAAAAACTCATTAAGAATTTGGAACTAGTGTGAAGAATTAACGAAGAAAATGCATTTGCTTATTCTGTGAGACAGGACACCAGTTTATCGTACATATTGACTCCTAAATTCAGCGGAAATTTTCTCATTTATATGACAGAAGTAGAAACAAGTAGCCAAACAGAAATTACCAGCTGAGTGTCTTAAATAAACAAAATCCCTCATCCCCTGTTTCTGCTATGGCCTCCCCCCAGTTGCCCATCCATTTATTTTCTTTTATTTCAGTCAAAAGTTGGTTTTTTGAGTTGATTATTTTTCAACACCATGTAAACTTAATATATGCTGCCATTGAACAGAAGCCTCTTCCAATGACTGTCTCATTTATCTTCAGAACTCAGGGAACCTTACAGCTATCTAAACAGATTAAATCATTAGCATTTCCTACTCTAAAGCATCTAAACAAAGCCATTCTCAGCTCAGAAAACAGGAGACACCCATAAGGCAGATATTCAGGATGCTAGCAGGAATGGCCCCAAAAGTTAGCAGCTCTGTGGCTTCCCAGGGGCCACTGGTTGTTCTGGGGATCCAAGTCTGTCTCATCCCAGGAAATGCTCAGTGAATTGTCAGACACTGGTCTCACATCGTCATAATCTTTTCTGCACACACAGCTCCATCCCTTACCTTCCTCACTTCTGCATCTTAGGTTCTCCTCCTTCAAGGATGCAACATTCCTCCAGGAAGAACATGGTTTAGCTCTTTTAAGGCAGAGTGAGTATTTCATACCCACATACCTAAACAGATTCCTTAATTCTGTACAGATGAGGAAAAGTCAAACTACCAGAAAATATTCAGCATTTGTGACAAAAATTCTCATGCTCCATTCAGCCTAACCCATGCTGGGGTGCCAGCCAGCACATAAATGGCTTTAATATCTTTTAGTTATAAATCAAAAACTACAACAAAGATCTTCTACCAAGTTTTCAGGGCATCTGCTAAGTCTGCAGAAGTCGCAAAGAGGTAGATGAAGTAAAACAATAAAGGCTTTTAATCCAACTGAATAACATCAGACTCCGCAATCCCCACAGACTCTTCATATCTAGCATTTCTCACAGAAAAATAGAAATCTAAACATCGACCAAGAGAGCAAAGTCATTCTTCAAGGATTTAAAATCAGACCCTAGCTGTAAGTGATTAGGGAACAAAATGTATTTTACACCTTCTGTAACAAGGGTAGCCACACATGCTTGTGAGCAGGCCCCAGATGTGCTCTGGCCATGCTCCAAGATAGCTGGAAAGCATGGAACCATGAACTTAGCACCGAGGGCCATCTGACAGCCCTTGGACTCTGAGCACGGATTGCCTGCTCAGTTCCAATGTGGGCATGGCCCATGCCTAACTGGTTGGATGCTGTCAGCATCTAGGAATACTGGAGAAATGCACTGTAACAGGGGATACTCCTGGATGGCAAACTTCTCCTCAGCCATTCCAGTCAAACTAAACCTAAAACATACAGTTGGTGTAGAAGGGAGCATGAACTGGCCACAGGTTTGTACTCTATAGCCACGCTTGCTCTCCTTTAAATCTGATCCCCTCTATCTCAACTTAAGAAGCAAGATAAAATGGCAAGTTTTAGGAAAGCACAGCTCCAGACTATGGGCTGCAGAGCCAGGAAAGGTCATTCCACACTTCAAAGAAAGAGCATTTTCATAGTCTCCTACAGAGTGGATAGAAATGAATGCTGTTCCACTTTAACAGGGTTTTTGGTTCTATCAGCGAATCTTCTTGGCACCTTTTTTCTTCTCATATGGAGTTTTATTTTCAGAAACAGGTACCTGAAAGACCCACAAAGGTTGCTAAGTTTAAGATATCCTTTTGTATCTACACTGCCACTAAGGTAAGCGGTTTCCTCAGGAAAGGAGTATCAGCATGGATGTCAGTGCAAGGGAAGGCCAGCTGGTCTCCAAAGTGGGGACACATTGCAATGCAGCACCAATTCAATAATGTATCGTACCTGCAGTTCAAAAGCAGGCTCCTGATTCTGTTACAAAGCAGGTTACAAATCCTGAGTAGTCAACAAACAGATTTTAAAAAGAGCACAGGATGGAACAACCCAAGAGGTTGAACTTGTCAGGGGTAACGTAGGGCTTGCATGCAACAGCTTGGATGGGGGAACGACTCTACAGACAGCAGCAAGAGGGAGGCAAAGGAAGGAAAAGAAAAGGCAACCCTAAAAAAAACCAGTAGGCTTTGAAAACTTACCCCATTCATTTTTACTCAAACAATTGAAAGCATGAGTTTGTTTGATATATTTCTTTAACAAGCGATACGAAAACAACAATCAGAATTTCTTTCACCTAACTGCATGAGCTGCTATCCATGCTCAGTTATTTGTTTGCTCTTTGGAATGAAAGTCCTGTTTCTGAACCCCAATTTCTAATAGATGCACTCACTGTAAGTGATGGTTCCCATAATCTTGGTATCAGGATCAAAACAGAGGTAGTCTGAGTACACACACACAAATACAGGCAGACCATCAATAAGCCACACTTACCACTAGCACATGGTGCAGCAGGAAATAATAAATAACACATCAAAGCACTTCCCAGCTGTAAAAGATTCTCCTTCTTAATTCATCAGCTCATTCAATTGCCACTTCGTTAGAGTTCATATTCAATACAAAGTAATCAGAACTCTTCTACTGGACTAAATATGGGCTAATTTGTAGCAATTTGATCCAGAAGACTGTAATAAAGGCCTTAACATCACCTTTTCTTTTATTAGAAAGCACTTTTTTGATAAAATCAAAGGTTTTTCACTTTCAATAATTCACCATTTGGTCCTAATGTACTTAAATGGAAAAAAATACTTAGAGGTTTCGAAAAGCCTAAAATAGAGAAACATCTGCTAAAATTTAGGTGCAGCTGTTTAGTGAAGAGGTCCAACTCGAGAAGAGCCAGTATTGAAAGCTCCCTCTGCAATCAATAAAAAGTCTATTTAAAAAGTCATGGAACAGAGTGAAGTATTTGTTCAGGTTCAAAGTGATTTGTTTTGTTTTTGAAGCACTGACATTTTTTGGTCATCAAAACTTGGATGAATTTCTTAATTTAGTGTCAAACAGGGGTTTCAGTCAAAGCTCCAAACAGGCCAAATTCCAATCAGGCCATAGCTTGTGCTTCTTCAAAGCAGACAGAATTGTTCCAGTTTTAAGAATAAAGATCCCCAAAATAGTCTAATTTTTGGTACAGGAGGCCTGTTTCATTTCCTGCTTAGAAACTAGTGTCACTTCAGTGGTGAACAAAGTCACCCTATGTTAAGCCTTATTACCAGCTTTAGGCTCTTTTAAACAAGTCGACACAGATTTGTGTGCAAAGCATCCTACACAGTATTACTACTTTGTTTTCCAACTGGGGGCAAATCTGGATGGCATTTACATAAAAGCCTAATTCATATGACATTAGCATAATTTTGGCCCAGGGAAGTGTGAATGTAGACTATTACAAACCTTAGCCTTAGCAAAGAAGGTAGTATCCCTCAAAGTTGTAGATATAATTCTTTATTTGAAAATAAAATTAAAGGGACAGATAAATTTCATTTTTTTTTCAGCAATAACCTTTATCACTAAACCTGCACCAGGCAGGTAAGATTCCTGCTGAACAGGACACAGACTGTTAAAATGAGAAAGTCCAATTTGCTACTGTACACAAGAGCCATCTGAGTCTAAAAAAAATAAGTAAAAATATGAGTCTCTAAGCATAAGGCTTATGTCCACCTGCTTAATGCTATCTAATGCCTGTGAATACAGTGCATACAATACACTACCTTATATTAACTGGGGAAGAGAATTAAAGGGTTGAATATTAAGAGATGTACTCTTCTGCTGATTACCCAAAACAATGACTAGAGCAAAGTTAGACTGCTGCATTTCAGACACATAACATCAATATTTCTCTTACTTTTCACATAGCTCCAAGTACTTCATCAACATCATAATGTAGTAGTATTGTTTTTCAAGAACACAATAAAACCTTTTCCTTCATTTCTATTTCTGCTGGAAGAGGGAACAGAAAGGATTCAAAGTGTAATGCACAACCATAATGTTGGTTAACAGAACCACAAGCTACCAAAAATGTTTGGGTGGCTTTTGATTCATGATATTCTTGGGTTTGATCTATATCCTGGCTCATTGCATCACACATCACTATGTGCTTCCCACAGTCCTATACTCACCCCAGGTGTCCCTCACTGTCCTGTCCTGCCCTGGAGCCCAAGATCAAGGGACTTTTCATCACTTCTAGTACAGTCCTATATTCATGGTTCTCCTCCAGGGAAATGTTTAGCAGAAAGCTAAAGTTACTAAAGATAAAATATGTATTACTTTGCTGATTTTTTAGATTAACAGCAATGGACTGAGGCAACAATATTATTTTTATATTTTAATTAGTTGGGTCAAAAGAAAATAGCTTGTCAAAGTTAACCTTACTGCTGCACAACACATCTCTGTGAGCACAAGCACTAACCAGAATATACAAGTGACTTTTAAAAGACTTTTATGGATATTCCACTCTCAAAGTATCCTGGATGAGATCAATGGACGCCAACCGAGATCATTATGTATGACCTACCTTGCCCATTTCCTTCCCTTTTTGCCTTTGAGGCTCTTTTAGTGCACTGAATGTCTTTCTGGGGAATTTCATTTAATATCTTGGCAGCACACTCAATTCCCCCTGTCAGATCCTTGAGGCAGTCCTATAAATAAAGGGCAGAATGCTTTATTACTAGAGTCAGCAAAAGAATTGTGCACAGTGATGCCCTTACTCATACCACAACATTATTAAAATATGCATACTGTTCCTATGGTTCAGAGGCAAAGGGAGGCAAGCAATTGCAACTTAATGGTTTGTTCTGTCTGCTCCTAGACCTGTGTATAAGACTTAGTATTTGAATTCTGCTCCAGATGAGCTACCACCTCTGCCTCCTTTACTTCTGCTCACACAGCCCCACATCTTGCTGCTCTTACATGAACACAAGCTTCACTTGTGTTTAATACTGGTATGTAACTAGTATCAGCTGCAAACCTGGCACTTCAACCCTTAGCAAGTGGCAGCCTGGTAGGAGACACAGCACTGCATTAAGGTTACAGCTCAGGGCTCCAAAACAACTTTTGCATTTCCAGCTGCCCAGAGCATGCTGAGGCCTGGAAGAAGTCACATAGGCTCTCCCATTCTACATCCACTGCAACTTCTACAGCCTGTTGCTTTGATCTAAAGTAAAACAGACAGCAGGTCATTCCTAAATGTACTAATTTAAAACCAGTCTACTTCAAAAAGACTTCAAAGTCCTTGCTAGTATTACAGAACAATCCAGTCAGGGATGACTTACAAAAACACATTGCAGCCAGATTCATGATTTTATCATAATGCTCATCTGATTTGTGAGTGGTCTTCCCATGGGCTTACATGGTGAGGAAGAATTTTACTCTTTTGAAAAAGAAGGTATTTCTAACATGAGGAAAGCACTAAAATAGGACCCAAACCTACCATTTCATTACTTAGTAATTTAGTCCAACAAACAATAACATCCAAAACTTAATCAGTTTTGAAGTGGGCAAGGTTGCATCAGGAATTCATTTTCCTATTTTAAATTATTATATAGAGTTTAATAAAAACTTAGAACTTGATATTGTGTAGTAACAAAGTCCAAAAAGCATTAGCAGTGTCTTACTTAGGTGCAGCAGCTTTAAGGCAAACATATTTACCTTACAATTCCCCTTTCTGAGTAGCCAGTAGATATCTTCTCAGGGAGAGAAAAGCTAGAACCAAGAGTATCCTCAACACTCCAAGAGGGGCATTATATTAACAAATTAATTTCAAAATAATTTGTATTTAAGGCTTATAAAACTTCAGCAAAACATTATGACTTTGCAGCTAACTTCAAAACTGCATATTGTTTATTAGCAGCCTCTCTCAGGAGAAAGAGAAGGAAAGGAGACATGCCCCACTTGAATGAGATTGTAGTTATTCACCACTACAGGGGAACGTGCCAATTGTCAAATTTCATTCATTTTATGACAAAGTACATACATTTTCCCCAAAGTGAAGCCTTAGAATGGGCAGAAATTCCACTATGCTACCTCCTTATGGGAACAACCAACAAAGAAATGAGCTATCCACATGTACACAAAGATAGCCAGCATGCACCACTCCCCTTTCTAACGCTCCAGTTTCTGTTGCAAAAAAACTGCACAGGCCAAACTGAGTTACTCTTACCCCTACTCCCATCCTCTTGACCTCACATCCTCAACAAAATTGTTAAACTGATGCCCTACAACAGAACTTTATGGATGAAACATAAGATCCAACAGTAAGTCCCATATCACAAACTGGAACTTGTGGAAGGCCTATCTAAATAACTGCTGGGCTCATTTCTTGGCATGTGAGGGAGCTGAACATCAATTTTGCAGTTTTGCAGTTTGCAACTGCCTGTTCAGCTGCTGTTTACAGTGGCTCTCAGCCACGGAGCAGTAAGATGTTTTACATGTTATTGCTACAATGCCTGATAGGGGGGTGAGGGTTGGGAGAGAGATACCTTTTTTTCAAAAAGAATGCTGCAGAAGAGAGACCTTCCAAAAGTCTTACAAAATATCTCTTTTAGAGCTATCCTGCATTACCAGGGCAGCACTTCTGTTTAAAAGGAAAATGAATGATTTTTCTTCTGCTCACACTGGGTGCTTTTCTGGATTTTAGCACTGCTGCACCTCATAGGCCGGGATGACTCCAACCCACACACCTTTCACACACCAAGTCCATGAAAGACAGAATATCAGTGTGACTTACACTATGGTCCACCTTGGGTAATTAAGCTACCAGCCAACTCATAACTCTAACAAATCAAACCTACTTCTCAAATCCAATATTAAAATACACTTCCTCTCTTATTAAAATGCTTACATAAAGAAGAAAAAAGATGTTAAATAGCAAAAATATTGCTGATGTAGGGCTCCAGCAGATGCAGAGCAGTGTGACTTCAGCAATCATTATTCAGTGTTTACTCAATAAAACCCATTCTGTTCAGCTCAGTCATTGACTGTCTCAATATATAACATAACATTCAAATGCTGAGTTTTTAATAGTAGGTTTTCATAAGGATTTCACTTGTAACAGAACTTCAGCAAAATATAGTAATACAGTTCAAGTAGACTTCACTTATGTACATGGGCAATTTTTTTCACACAGACCCAAAAGAAAGATCTTTTCACTGGACATCTCTTGATTGTACAGGTAAACTTTAATTTATCTTGGCAACAGCTAAAAAAAAATGTCTAAGGTCTCAAGGAAAAAAAAAATCTGCAAAATTATTTATTTAGATTTGTCTGAAAAGCCAACAAAATAACATAGATACATCAAAATAGCATATGCATCCTAAAAAAAAGTTCTAAGGTTAGTTTAACAACACACAAATGCAGATATTAAATATAAAAAAGCATATTTTTTCTTATATGTACACAATTATATACATATATGGTTTCATAGTCAGGAGTTAAACCAACAGTGTGGGGTGAGGTAGTAAAAAAATAAAACACTTGAAAATCACATATATGTGGTTTTAACCACAAGCATGCAGTACCATTCCTCGCTGCCTTTGGAACAGGTATCAATGTCAAACTCAGGGCTGGAATGTCATCACTGCTGGCAGGGCACTACTGTGAGGACACTCGTGTATGCAGTGGTCCCACTGACACCATCAGGTGTTGTTTATGTATGATTCAAGTCTAAATGTCAAGGCAAAACAGAAGGAGCCAGCAGGAAATACACCATGGAAAAGTGTAAGAAGAGAAGGATTAGCTATGCAGATACCAATAAAAACAATTTTTCCCTGCTCTTTCAAGAGGGAAGTGTTGGGGGTTTAGGAGTTCTCCTTTTGTTTGGTGGTTTGTTGTTTTTTTTTCTCTTAAGGAATTTTCCCTCATATGTGTCACTACCAGACAATGACTGGATATTTAGGAGAGACAAAGACGTTGTCACAGCTCAGGGGACAGGTGCAGCTCGCTACTCTCTCTTTACCTGGGGTTTCTTGTGGAGGGCAGAGATACCGCCACATTTCCACATTTTTGCACTGGGAAAATGGGTTTTGGTGCAGCCCCTGTCTCTCTTGTTCTCTGGGCATTCCTGGGGGAGACAGGCTGCGGTCGCTGTGGGGAGAGTTCCCCACCTCTGCGGGTTCTGTCTTCTGCCTTTCTTCTACCGTGTAAAGTTACAGCTCTGATTGTAAGAGCGGCCATTGCACTGGGACCTTATTAACGCCCTGCCTCACTAAAAAAGGGACTTTCACCATCTTCTGGGGTGCCTCAGGGGAAACCCCGGGATCCCCGAGCTCCTTTCCCGTCCCAGGGAGCCTCTCCCGGCCCTGTTCAGGAGCCGGGCTGCTGCTGCTCAGCCCCCGCCGTTTTCTCTGCCGCTACTCCGGGTTTTTGGTGCACTGTAGCCCACAGTCCCTGCCTGCCGAGCCAGCCGGTAGTTCAGCTGCAGCTGCCGAGTGTCGCTGCCTCTCGCTCGCTGCCCTGGGCGAGCCCGCCCTGCCGGCCCAGCCCCGCTCCGCGGTTCCCGCTGCCGCCCATCTTGGCCGTGCAGCCCGGCCGCCATGGCCGTGTGGTGCCCGAGCTGCGGCACAGCGCCCCCTGGCGGCGCGGGGAGCCACGGCCCCTGCCCGCCGGGAGCCAGCAGCGCCCCTGCCGGCCGTGCCCGGAACTGCACCCAAGGGCGCAGCGCCTGGAGACTCCATCGGGTTTTCTGTTTTGTTTGTTTGTTTGTTTGTTATTTGTTTTTTATTTGTTTGTTGTTGCTTCCATTGTTCTATACATACATACTAGTAAGGAACTGTTACTTCTTTTCCCACATCTTTGCCTGAAAGCCCTTTAATTTCAAAGTTACAATAATTCAGAGGGAAGAGGGTCATGTTTTCCATTCCAAGGGAGGTTCCTGCCTTCCTTGGCAGACACCTCTCTTTCAAACCAACACAGGACTCAGACAGTAATGCATCATACAGACACTCTCAAAAGACTAATCATATCCCAATTTATTAAGAAATTCAATAATTGCTGCATTTGAATGAACTATAAATCCTCATTTCCCTAGGACTCTAACAGCACTCCTTTTACAAATATAAGCCCTTAACTCATCCATTTAACTCAGCCTCCTTTTACAAATAAAGCAAGTCAGAAGATAAACCATCAAAATGAAGGGCAAAGACCTGAGGACTAAAAGGAGCAGGGACCCTGCTGTAAATTATCCCTCATGTTATGCATAGAAGTTTGTAATAGCCAAGGCTACAGGGGAATTGCAGGGAAATTAATTGAAGAAGGTCATTTTGGAGAAAAAACAAGTGTTGTCTGCATTTTTCTACTTTAAAATAACACTTAAGACACATATGTGAAATTCCAACAAATAGATCACAGAAAATGGATTTTAAGACCTAATATGTTGGTCCAACTCGTCTGTTTTGTAATTTTCAAAATGAAAATAGACTCCAGCATTTGCTCTGGGGCACGCCACCCAGGAACTGATGCTGACTGCCCAGGTCCACAGCAGTACATACTATAAAGTCTGAAGCAACCCTGAGTCCTTAAACACTTTTCTTCCATTGTCAAAACATGAAAACCAAATGTTCTTTACCTTACAGAAGAAAGAAGTTACTAGATGGGAAAAACATAACTTAGAAGAATGTTCTTGTTCCATAATTCCTTGGTAATATCTAGAGAAACAGAGAAACCTGTTACAAGGGTACCTGACAACATGATGCAGCCTTCTCCCTCATGTGGATAATTAGATGATTATCCACATATCTAATGAGAATGGACAGCCAGCATGGGAGGTCAGTATGCTGGCAGCTGATGTGTTTGATAGGCAATTGCATTCACATGGCACTGTGCAAGTTAACAGGAGAAACACTGAAGGCAAGTTTTACTCTCACAGTATTCACCCATTTTATACTAAAAATATTTTGCAGTATTTGTATGATCCAACAGGAAGGAAACAAAATATAAACTAGAAACAACTTTGAGATTATAGTACTCATAACACTAGCTGCATAATTGAATGGAAAAACTAATTTGTTTATTACAATAGTATTTCTTTCTTTGTGCCATAAATTAAGCATATTCTTGACAGTTCTCCTGTTGTAGACAGGTAGAGAAATTATAAAAGAAAGGCCTCATAAAATCAGGCCTGCTCTGCTAAATTAAAGCTAGCCTGTCACTTCTTCTAAGTGCAGCTTGCAAGTTCCCAAGCAAAAGTAATCTTGGTATGAAAGGTTCGTTAACACAACAAACTATTCCTGGGTGAAAAACAACTGCACCTGGGTAAACAATGGATTTGTCCCATGAGAATCAGTGAAGAAATATGTAAACAATTGAAGAATAGAGAGATTTGATGGACAAGTAAAATACCTTTTACTAACCAATAGAGTAATTGGCAAGAAAGCTGTTAACCAATCAAAGTTGCACACGAGGTCTGTATAAACTGCAAAAAATGAGTTGTGTGAATAAAGAATCGTCTTTTCCTGCATGAAGAAAATGGAAATCATTCTTGGCTGATTTATTGCAACATTCTCCCTTGCTAGGAACAACTTTTTTATTGATTAACCTGCTAATTCTAAGGACTGAGCCTTTAGAGCCCATTAAAAGAACATCATCAACACATTTTGTTTTTTAAGGCAAAGGAAAGAAATGTTAAGCAAGCTGCCATTCCCATTTCTCTCAAAATAAATCTTTTTCTCTTACACAGTTACATATACTAGTACATAAAACTGATTTCAGAAGTTACTTCTGATTTACATGGCTGTGGAAGCAGTCACAAGCCCCTAGCATACGTAAAGACATTTCTGCAGCATCTCCTCGTGCTGCTGAGTCTGCATGCATCTAACCTGGGACAGCAGAGGAATTTCAAGTGCCATTATGCTGCAAAGGGAAAATGTGCCTTGCTTCCCAGCCTACAGATTGTTATTCTTATTGCCAAAGTGCCCTGAGAACTAGACTCAGGTTGGTGTATATATCTCTAGACAGAACATTTCTTGAATATTTACCACCTAAACAGATAACAGCAAAACTAGAGCTAAGAAGCTGGGAGAAACTTCCACCAGGGCTTCCTCAAGGTCTCCCAGTGCACCTGTGACAAGCATAAGTGCAGCTCAGGGATACAGTTCTGTATTTCCTCTCCACTTGGACTCTCTCTTAAAGGACAGTGTTTTTTGATACAACTTGCTATCCTTCTGAAATATAACACAGATTCAGCTTTAATTTTATTTTTTTCACATACTTAAGGGGAAATGGCTTTAATGAAAAAAATAATCTTTGCCTTTGGAAGTGTATATCAATACTTGCATGTATTTTATTTAGCTATCTCCTTTTAATAACAAATGGGGAAGGGTAGTGAAAATCAAAGAGACATCTTGTCATTTGAAGGTCTGGGTAAAAAAAAAGATGGGTTTCTCCATGGTAATTTTACAATCTTTGTGTAAGTAGGCAGATTTCCTGAAAACAGGAATTATTTCTCTGCAAGTCCTTCGGTCAAAAAGATTCAATGAGGCATTGAAATTTATCAGGTACTTTTAGAAAGCAATTTCCTAGGTATTTACAGAGCTCCTGCCTGAAAACACACACTCCTGTGAGTTTGGCACATTATAAAAACATCAGTTGTTAGTTCCACTGAAGTAGTTCCAGTACTTCAGTTAGTTACTGACTTTACACTATCCAAAATTTATTATCACTACTGTTCATGACTCATGTCTTTACAAAAACCCCCAGAAACATAAATAATACAGTTTCATGCTAACAATATAATAATTTATTCATCAATTAGTCACAGATGAAAACCAGATGAAAAATATCCATTAGCACTTCCAGTGCCAGATTTCAACCTGAAATAAAATAGTTCTCAGACATCTCAGAAGCTATGTATTTTAACAGATGCCATCATTTTAATGAGGAGCTCTAGAAAAGGTGGAACTTCCATTCATGCTATCCTCCAATGTACCAGCCCAAACCAAATAATACCATAGAGATTCCTTCCACCTCCTCCTCTTACTCTCTTTATTGGGCAGGCAGAATCTGGCTTGTTGAAAAACTACCAACAGATAAACCCAAAACCAAACCCTCTCGACACTAAAGCCTTCCTTCCCCAATCTCTCCTGATCCTAGAGACTGCTTAGCTTTAAAATCACCATCATGTTCTAGTAATAGTTCCATAACACATGCAACAGATGTGCACTACACTTCTCCAACTATGGCACTGCCACATGAGTGATTTTATCAGCCCTGTAGCAGTGTACTGTCCTTTGTCACATCCATTTTCACTATGCTTCTGTCTATTGATCCATTCAAAGACTGTGTTCCTTCTATACAAGAAAATGGCCTTTTTTCTGGCTATAGAGTAGCTAGTTCATCTAGGATACTAACAGGAAAAACTTCAAGCCATCTATTATATGCAAGTAATTTGTCTCCATAAAACAGTCCTAGTGCAATGGATTGCCCTAACTTCCATTTTCTCTACACTTCTTCTGATCAGTCAAGTCAGAGGGTGCAAAGCACATCCAAATGTGGCAAGTAAAAACAAATAAAGGCCACATAGCAGAGGAGGCTAAGATAGATTGCATACTTACAAGAAAAATAAAGAACAAACAGCTATTTACTTCTTGTTCAATAATTGTACCTACAGTGCATTTGACTAAAAGAGGGAGCCTGCAACAACTCCCAGTCACATAAACATTCCCATAACTGCTGTTCTCAACAGAGTTTCAGCAACTTCCAGTCCTGACTCATAATCTCTAGCATCTCCCCCGCTAGCTAAAGCAAACCTTAATCTAAATTGCACTTCATTTCTTCCATGGATCCAGTTATTTCCCCCATCACCAGTATTTCCACTACCTTTTGTACAAAATATATAGATAAATATTGAATTGGAAAAGCTGGTTAAAGAAAATAAATAGGTCAGAATATAATCTTGCTGACAAATGCTTGGATCACACGTCATTACAGAATATCCCAAGCTGAAAGGGACCCAGAAGGATCATCTAAGTCTAACTCTTGGCCCTGCACAGGACACCCCAAAAATCCCATCGTGTCTGAGAGCATTGGCCAAACACTCCTTGAGCTGTGTCAGCCTTGGTGCTGTGACCACTGCCCTGGGGAGCTGTTCAGTGCCCAGCCACCCTCTGGGGGAAGAACCTGTTCTAACATCCAACCTTAACCTCCCCTGGCACAGCTTCAGGCCATTCCCTCGGCTCCTGTCCCTGTCACACAAAGCAGAGATCAGTGCCTGCCCCTCCTCTTCCCCTCACAGGGAGTTGCAGGCTGCAATGAGTCTCCCCTCAGTCTCCTCTTCTCCAGCTGAACACACCAAGGGCCCTCAGCAGCTCCTCACAGCTTCCCCTCAGGGCCCTGCACTGTCCTCATGGCCTCCTCTGGACACTCTCTAATAGTTTCATATCCTTTTTACACTGTGGTGCCCAAAGCTGCCAACAGCACTGGAGGTGAGGCTGCCCCAGAGCAGAGCAGGACAATTCCCTCCCTGGCCCCACTGGCAATTCTGGGCTGGTGCCCCAGGACAGGGATGTCCCTCCTGGCTCAGATCCTCCTGGCCATCGACCAGGACCCCCAGTCACACCCCCTTTGTGTGGTGCTGCTTCCCAGCATCTCCTTCCCACTCTGTACACACCCCAGGTGCAGAATCCAGCACTTTCCATTGTTGAACTTCATAAGGTTGGTGATTGCCCAGCCCCCTACTTTGTCCAGGTCTCTCTGCAGGGCCTCTCTGCCTTTGAGGGAGTCAACAGCTCCCCCCAGTTTTGTATCAACCGAGAATTTACTTTGTGTCACTTCAAGTCCTGCGTCCGAGTCGTTTATGAAGATGCTCAAGAGTTCTGGGCCTAAGACAGAGCCTTGTGAAACCCCACTAGTGACCAGCCTGATGTCACCCTATTCATAAATCATTTGTGAATTATATGGTGCTCCAAGACAGACTTTGTAATAAAATCCATGACAAAATTTTCTCCTGTGAAAAGGTTCATGAAGGCATGGAAGAAAGTGATCAGCACCTTGTACACCACACTTGAAGAATCATTTTCAGTTTGCTTACATAAGACCTAAAGGACTGCAAGTATTTGCAGTGTCACCACAGGCAATGGAAAGGTCACAGTGTTTTCAAAGATGTCACTCAGGCAGGACATCAGTTACAGGGCACTGGTAAAACTTGAGTAATAAGCTCCAGGAAGATGACACGTTCAAAGGTATTAAGATGGCAGTTTTAGGCACAGCCATTATTCACATAGATCTCTGCCACTGAGGGAAATTTATTAGAAGTTTCAGTGTGATCGCAACAATATGTAAATTGGACTGCTCAAATGAGGATATATGGTGATGATGTATGGTAGGAGTCACCAACTAAAGATTGGAAGTAGGGATGAAAAAATGATGTGATTACTGTGGTTAGGCATTCTGAAGGTCTTGGTTTAACAGACTGAGCAAGATGTACTACATCAGAGAAACCCTCTAGAATGCAGTTGCTCAGTAATAATAATAAAGTGACTGTCTTAAGTACTGAACTATGGAATACAGTGTATCAAAACCAGGTTATTATAGAAACAGAGACACAAAAAGACATGGAAAATAGATGAGTCATATGGTCTTGTTGACCATATTTTGTTAATATAGATTCTGCAAACAGTAAAACCTATGAAAACTATCAGATTCCTGTACTAAATGGTCTCTCCTTCATCTGCATTGCTGTCAGATGTGAAGAGTTTCTTAAAATGAGGAAGTGATGATACATTTGAGAAAAACTGGCAGACAATGTTAACAAGAGCTACACTCAGAGATCATTGGCCTCTGTTTGTTTATCTTTTTAAAACACTTTTTCTTTTAGTCTTGTATGAGGAAAAAAAGCAGAGTTCTTTTACAAAGCAAGTCCACATTCACATTGTTAAGAGTAAAGATCTACAGTGTGAGAAAGAATGTTTATTGCCCTTCATATTTTAATGGGGATGAAATACATGGAGTGACACTCATCCAGGGACTATCAGATCTTCTCATGTCAATAGTCAAACATCTTAACAAACCTCTATCTTCATAAAGTGCCAACTACTCTTCTTCTCAACACCCTCAAGATCACCTGTAATTCCTCATCCCTGTACTGGCATCTGGCATCATACACAAGACAAGCCCTGGCCACCACTGTCACACTTGTACATGAACAGGACTCACATTGATCACACAGTGCCACAAAGCTACATGCTGAACTGGACAGATACTTAACTGCAGGTGGGATTAAGACACACAATAGCCAGGAAACTGTAATTGCAAGGAAACTGCACTGTAAAAATCCAGTGGGAGTTGCAAAACAGATACTGTATAGATTACAAACACAGTTTACATCTTTCAGAAACAGTTACTTTACAGACAAGAACAAATCTTTGGAAAGAGGAAGAGGTACGCTGGGGCACTATAAGGTCACCTCAGTCCACAAAAGAATCACCAGATTTTAAGTTACAGTGGGAAAATGCAGACACCTTTCATGACTATGGCTATTTCTGCTGAATGCTTCCCTCTGTGTCACCTTGCAGATGGCCACTTTCAACCTATATATCTGTCATGAACACATGGTCAAACAAAACAAATAAAGTGGAGCTTTACAGCATCCAAATTCCCTGCTGCTCAGATCATTTCATAGCCCTGAACAACAAAGATGTCAGCTGGGGTTTTCTATCCACCACAGGGCAGATGAGCCATCACACAGAAACTCTCAGTTTCTCAAAGGATGAAAAGCAGACATACTTAAGGATATCTAATCTATCCTTGCCAGAATCCAACAGACATACCATTTTCGTGCCACTGGCAGCAAAATCAGGGCTGCAGGTTAAGAATCAGCATACACTCTAGAAGACAAGAGCATAAGTACCACAAACCTGTGAAGAGGTGCTGGAATAGTCTGCCTGTAGTCCTGCAGTAATTCAGTGAACAGCAATTTGTGATAACTGCAAGTGACAGTGACAGCTGAGCAGTAAATAACAGGTATCTTTCCCTAAAATGAAAGGGATTGGAGAAAAGCTGGCATTGCACTTTAAAATGCTGCGTCTAAACACAGAAAGCTATTGAGAGTTATAAATCACCATACCATAAAAAAAATTCTATGTAGCAGGAAAGTATTAATTTCAGACTAAATTTTTAAGCTGGAAAATAGGGGATATAGCATTATATATTATAGTTATTGCATTCTTTGAACTACAGCTTGCGAATTCTGAAATCTAATATCTACTCATCTGGTATCTAGTCATCAATAAGAGCAGAGGTTTTATTTTGGATATGTACCAGTTTGTCTTCAATAGCTTTACACTCATTGAAACATGAAAGAGCGGAAGTAACAGCTGAACTTCATGATCTTAGTGGTCTTTTCCAACATTAATGAATCTAAAATAATAAAATATATTTTATGTATAGTGTAATAAAATGTAATAAAATGTAATATAACATAATATTACATGACATAACATAATAATATGGAAGGGCTCTCAGGAAAGGTGAGACAGAATTGGGTACTACTCAGAAAGATAAAAAACTGCTACTTTGGGAGGAAAAAAATTAAATCAACCACAGTATCTATGGGAATTCCTAAAAGAAGATAAGACCTCCAGATGTAAATAACTACAATTTTGCAAATGGCTTGCAACCCTGTTTTCCTACCTCAAAGAAAAGCATTCTTTTAAGGTACCTCACATAAAGCTAACTAAAAGAAAAGAAACTGCAATATCTGCTACTGGAAACTGAAAGCAGAGTATATACCCCAGTGACTGGCATAAGTAAAAATAAATCAATTGTAGTAGTGAATCACCTTCCAGATCTTCTTCAGACAGACACAGAGAATTCAATCCAGACTAGGCTACTGTAAAGCTATCCCTGGATTTGGTATTTCCTAGTGACATTGGGCATAACTAACCTCAGTATGATACAGGTTAAAAAAGTAAGTTCTTCTGTGCAGGGATCCCTCTGAGGGCCATATTCACACAGCGTAAATTACACTCAAGTGCCTGTACTTTATATTTTCTAAAAGCAGGCTGTGGTTTAATAATGTATTTCAGTCCCATAAGTTGTCTTTTCCAGCAGTTGCTCCATCAATGGATCTGTCACCACTGACAAAACACAAGGAACTTAAGGGATTTTAAATCCATCTCTTGATAAAGTTACATGATGAGATTTCTGGGATCATCTTTTAAACACAATGGGCAATGACTACTACTGCACTACCTGCCTTTCCAGAGTCTTCAAGAAATGCCTTTTTTAATGATTTCTTAGAATAACTGTCATTAAAAGGAAAGATGCATAACTGCATAGTCCCTTTAGAACTCAATTAAGCAGAACCTGTACTCTCTTGATGCTAAGATCTCAGCAGTGAATCCTGTAGTATCATAGCAGTTTTATCTATTGCCTCCTAGGGGTGAATGAGGGGGAGAAAAAACTAATGATAATCAGCACCTTCAGCTTCAATCAGCAGCATGTTCCAAGATCACAGGATCTGAAATTCAAATGATCAAGAGGCCATTAGAGACATTATAGCTTTAGCAGATGTATGTTCATACTAGGGTTAATGGGGGAAGAGGGGAGGGGAAGGGAGGAGGAAATACAGAAGCATCCAAATTCAGAAAATACAGAGGCATCCTAATTCCAAAGAAACAGAAAATGAAATATATATTCATCCTTTCACAGAATAATTACGTGTCTCACTAAAAGCATACTTACTGTCCAATCTTTAATGTTTCATGTGGACAAAAAATACTAACAATAAATATTCCCCATCCAGCTCTAACTTTAATGGCTGTTATTTATATCAATAGTTTTGCTTATAGTATGAAAAGCTACCTCCAGAGTTCTCTCACTAGAGACTAACCTTTACATGACTCTCCATTCCACTTGGACTGGTCATACATTCAACTCCAAAATTCCTTTGCTGCCCACCCTAGCATAGCATCAAAACATTGCAGTACAGATTTTGCTATTTGAACTCTCCAAAACAAAAATCTATTCCTCTTCAAAGGGCATTTCTAACACTTATTGCTGCAAAAACATAAAAGTAATCCTTATCCATAAAGCCATTCAACAAGCACCTACATATATTTGCAAACACCTAGAAGAAATTTCTAGGGATTCCTTTAATTTCCATATGTAGTCATCGATAATCAGTGTCATAAAGATTAAAAAACATACTTTTCAACTAAAATTGGAATAAAATTTTCAGTCTGCAGGCTTTGGGACTGTAATGTCACAGTCACATCACGTTACTTCCATCAAAACAGCTGGAGGTTTCCAGTGTAGGAAGCAATTATTATGAAAAGTGTCAATGTGTCATTCTCCCCAAGCCACATGATTAACTTCACATTATAGCATTTGACAAGTAGCCAGCTCTAAGTCTCCACCAAGAAAAAGGGAAATGGAGAGAGAACACACTTGCCAGTCACAAGAGAAAAGAACAGTTTACCCATTGCTATGTGAGCAGATTTTGACGCTGCTGATTTTGACACAACTGATGCCACAGTTGTGATACATTTTCTAAAGTTTAATTGTTTTGGTGGAAGGGATGTTTAGGTCTGCGTGCATGAACGAACACAGTTTGCCTTGTCCTGACAATGCATGTACAAAACGTGTCTATCTAAAACAACATGCTCAGTAATTATATCTCCAATGAGTGGTGCAAGCATTTTAGGAGGTAACAGTCACAATTCATGGCAGGGATGAGAGAAAATGTCCTGCCTGTCAAATGCACAACAAAGAAACAGAGTTACTGTGATGCCTTTCTGACCTAAAAGGCTCAATCTAATGACAGTGCTAGGTGCAAAGGACCACACACATCCCTGAAGATTCCTGGAGCAGTGACTTCCCAGGGGATGTCCTCACAAAGGAACAAAGGTGTGGTGATATTTCTTAGCATATGGCTCACCTACTATGTTAACCTGTGTAATCTGACCAGTTGTGTCAGAAAACAATAAAGCAAAAGACAAGACAATAACAAGCCAAGAACCTGACTACACATTCCCTCCAGCTTGGAGTATCTCATTTTGCCATTTCACTTGGCACTATCAGTTTTGAAGCTAATAATTTGTGAAAGTATTTGGAGGGGAAGGAAAAAGGCAACTTGGGGGACTTCATCAAAAAGAACTTCAATACTTTTTAAGCTGGAGTTGAGGCAAGGAAATGATACAAAACACATGAGATCCTGAATGCTAATTTCACTTACAGCAGGGATCTCCTGTTTGTACTGTATATTCTCCAGCTACTCATGGTATATTAAATTAATGGAAACTCTGAGCTTTAGCATATGTTTAATAGCTACAGTGTGCTTTTTTGAGCGATGATATGACTTTCCTACTGTATAGAAAAACACACATGGATGCATTTATGTATGTCAAAAATACCCATGTATCCTTTGATATTAATCAACAACACATGTCATCCTTGGTCAAACTGTACTTTAGGCTGTACTAAACAATGTAGAGATAAACTGGTAAAAAATGTCCCACTTCCTCAGAACCTAGAAAAGTCCTAAAAAACAAAACAAAACCAAACAAACAAACAAAAAAGACTAACAAACAAACAAAAAAACACAGACAAACAAAAAACCAAACAAAAAACAAACTAAAAACCCAACAACAACAATGACAAAAATCACTTACAAGAAAGACATTCTTCCAAAATCAGAGTCCAGTAAGTCTCTGGTCCTTCCATAGCATGGCTGTAACATCACTCTGTCACCCAGATGTCCCTCATATCCATACAGCTGTAAAGATCTGTGGAACACAGCAGGACAAGGGGCAATTTTTCATCTGTGTTTCAGTCAAAAAAATTGTCACTAACTAGACAAGGCAGGTTTGGCTAACACTTTGTGATAATAACACCCAAGACAAGAAATCCAAATTCTAATCCTCAGTATGTGCCACCCAGAAGGATGAGGGTGACATCATTTGTACATTTGGAAGGTGCTACATACTGAAATGCATCAACTTGTTACCAGTGTACCAAAACAACTGCAGAAATGTAATTGCTTACTCTAAAAGTGCCAATACAGGGAAATCACAGATGTTTTTTAACTGTGGGTTTGCATCCAAAACAGCTATATCCACAATCTGTACTGAATTAGTGTTCCCCAGTGGCAGGAATGTTGCACACTCAGACATGGGAACATCATCCCTCTCATAACACATGCAGCCAAGGCAGAACATTGTACCACAATACAGGACAGGCACAGGAAGGCAGGGTCAGACAGCACAGCAGGGAGAAGCAGCTCTCACATGGCTTCTGCAGTGAGCCAAGAGTGACACCTGCAGGGATCCAGGCTGGCCTCACCCCAGGGAGCCAAGGAGAGCCCAGCCAGGAGAGCCCTGACTGCACTGACTGCCAGCACTGATGCTTTAGCACACACACACACATCCCACTGCCTGTCCTTCAGAGGAATCCACACACTCAAGAGGCTTCTAAACAAACCACACCACATCACACAGCACAGCAATGGCACACCACATGGAAACTGTGCAGCAAAAAGGAGCAGTTAATGTTTGTGTAAGGAATAAAGGACAACCGAGTCCACTACAGAGCAGTGAAGGAGACAAAAAGCAGAGATTGAAAGGTCAAAGGCATTCACTGCAATCCTTCCCACACCTGTCCCATATGATTTTCAGGGACAGTGATACCACCCTAGAAGTGAAACAGAGACCATATCCACAAGGAAAACAAAAACTACTGGAACTTTCATCAGCTGAAAATGATGTGTTTGTGGTCAACATGGTGCCAGTCTTGACAAAAGGTTACAAGAAGTTCAATATCCACATCTGTTCTGAAGATTTCTAGACAGTTCAGCAAAGAAAAACATCATTTTGTGCAGTAAGTAATGGAGAATTAGCTCTTTATTGTAGTGTGACTGAGTATTCTTTATCCTTAGATTTCAACTTGTACTAGCTGTACAGTGCTACTCCTGGGTGGCTCTGTGGGCCCTGCAGTTAGCACAGACTCTGCAGTGGTAGTAGGGTTATTGAGCACAATTCAACTAACACTATGGGCTTACTCCCTGCCATTTCCCTACAGCACCAACCTTTAATTGATTCCATTCTGTTGTGGTCACCATTTGTTG
>VZTT01033666.1:0-11423 GCA_013400855.1 Buphagus erythrorhynchus | reverse complement strand
TGGGGTTTTGTGTTGCAGGGATCAGTGACTGTAATGGAATGTTTAGCAAGCATGAGCCTGATGTTCTTGACCAAGTGCCAGCTGTACCTTTGTGTTTTGATATTTATTATTATTATTTGGTTGGTGGGGAAGTCAGGGGGGGGTTTGTCAGGCGGGTGAGGATTTTGTCTCCTCTTGCAGTGAGGTGTGAGGGTTGTGGGTGCTGGGGAGGTGCCTCTGGGGAGAGGAAACCTTTCCACCTGAGCATCCCCTGCTCCTGCAGAACCCTCTGGCACAGAAGAAAAGAACAGGAAGCAGGAATGTCCCAAATCCTACAGAAATCCTACAAAAAAACCCTACAAACTCTTGTTGTGAACTGCAAAGAGCCTTGAAATTCCGTGGAGAGAGGCAGCAGGGAGCAGAGGGGAGGATTTCACTAGGTGGCAGCAATTATCTGAGGATAACTGGGCAGGGCTCCTTGCTACCTCCCAGAAATAAATGGAATAAACCCTGAGTCCTTTGTACTGTGTGGGAAACCAAGGGAGCATCAATATTGGTGGGAACATGCAGCTGATATTCCATAAATGTTTTTTTTTTTCCCTGTTGCATTGGAGTTAATGATTTATGTGCTTTGCCACTGGGTGCACTTCTGCAAAAAGGCTGAGATTGAATCAATTCCCCCAAACTATTTCAAGGAGAAGCCAAGGTTGGGAACACAACTGGGACAGGAGAAATTGTGGAGGGTTGAGGAGTATTGTCAAATATCCAAGTGCTCCTCCCATTTTATGCATTTGAATATCCCTTCAGCCTCACCTTGGCTCTGAAGCTCCTTTTCTTTAAGTCCTTATTTCATAGGATTGATAAAAACCCAGTAACATTTTTGTCCCCAAGGTGCTGTTAGGTTTTCCCACTCTGAGCTTCACATTTGGTCTTCAAGCTCTGTGCCCTGTCCAACAGCTCCTGCCTGGTTAACCTGGCCCTAAACATCTGGGAATTATTTTTAATATACATATAAATATGCATTTTTACAGATATAAAATGACTCAGTAGTTTTATTTCTCAGATCCTTGTGCAGGGATTTAGACAAGTTGTCCTGGGGATGACTTTTCCAGGAGAGGTCACCCTGAACCTGCCCTGAGGAAGCTTTGAGCCCAGGAGCTTCAGGATGCTGAGACAGTTTTTAGAAGCACCACAACTTCAGCAAAACCACATTTCCTGACCACAGACACTGAAATTTAATGCTGAAAGGAGCCTACCCCACCTTGGTTCTCAAACCACCACCTGTGCCTTCTGATTTATTTGCTATTCCCACCTCCCTGCTTGTTCCCAGCGAGCAGGAGGGTTTGGGGATGTGTGTGATGTGCCTGAAGGGTTCCTGGAAGTGCTGGAGCAGAGTTTCAGAGCTGCCTCTGTCCCTAGGTTTGTTCTCTGACCTGGACACCCATTCCCACCTGGGGGTCATCAGCTATGGGGTGTCCATGACCACGCTGGAGGACGTGTACATGAAGCTGGAAGTGGAGGCAGAGATCGATCAAGCAGGTGGGAAGGACCAGGGTTGTTCCCCTGGCTCCCCTCTGTTGTGTTTTAATCTTCTTTTTCTGCCAGGGCTGGGATTAAAAGCTCAGGATGGTATTTCTTGTTCAGACTCGAATGTTTATTAATTCTTATCTATATTACAGTCCCACAAACTGTGAGTTCTACAGCACCTCAGGCTAACAAGCTAAAAATGGAGACATATCTGTCTCTCTACAAGACCTTTTAAGGACCAACTGTCCAGTTAAGAAAAGCCACCTAAATTATTTTTACTTTTAACCCAATAACCAAACACTCGTGACCCTCAATGCAGATTTTTCTATTCAATTAAACAAAATCACCTAGACCCATGAAGAAGAAGGTGAAGAAGAAGGACAAACCTCCACCCTAAAACCTCCATCTTGCTTTATATATATTGCTGTATTCTAAAACCTTAAACTCTTAAGTTTTCCACCGTGTGATATTGCACACTTCTATTCAAATACACACCCACAATCCCAGTTCTATAATTCCATTTTGGAAGCCTTCTCCACGGCCTCAGGCAGTGTTTTCTTGGGGGCCAGTGCCTGTCAGCACAGAAAGTCTCAAATCCTCAGTGACCAGGGTTCAAAGTTCCTGTGGAATTGTCACTGCCAGGGGGAGGGAACAAGAAAAATGTCCCTCACAGGGTGCTGCTCCAGCATCTGGGGATCTTTGTGTTCCCATAACATTCCAGGCTGCTGAAATATTCAACCTGGAAACCAGGAGAAGGCAGTGAATTGGGTGGGAAGTGATTCTGGGAGCATCCAGGGGAAAAGCTTTTTAACTTACTAATTTTTCATCCAGCCAGCTCACATCTGACTGCTTGGCTTTACATTTACTTGCCTTTTAAAATGCCCTTTATTTTCCTAATGGAGTTTGCTTTCAAGAAATTATAAATGTGCAGGATAAAATTAATTTTCAGCCTTTTGTGTGAAGAGTAGCTGCACTTAGGGCTGAGACAGCTCAGCTTGTCTCACTTAAAATCAACTTCCAGTCCAAATGAAAAGTTGGGACTGCTTAATACTACTCCAGAAGGAGTCAGTTGTTTTTTTGATGTCAGTTTTGAATGGTTTGAGCTGTTTTAATTGTTCTAGAGCTTTCTGTGTGATCCAGAATTATTAGTATGAGTAAATATATGTACTCTGTAGTGACTGGATGGAAATTACTCCCTAATTAGACTGACTGCCCTGCTGCACAGGGCTCCTGTGTGGCTTTAGTGCCATTTAACAGCTGAACCTGCATGTGCTGGGTAATGCAGGTGCACTCACAGGCCAAGGGTATGAAACTGGGGCAAACCTGCCCCTTTAGGTGCCAAACTTTTGAATCATCAGTCCCAAGGGTGGCTGGGACTGGATGGGGCTGCCCAGGGAGGTGCTGAGTCTCTGTCCCTGGAGGTGTTCATGGAATGGAGGTGGCCTTTGGGGCCATGGTCACAGGTTGGACTCAAGGATCTCAAAGCTCTTCGCCAGCCTTGCTGATTCTGTGATTTAAAACACCAGGATTTCCCCAAGAAATGCTCCTTTATTTGTGCTGTCTCAGCTTTAATTATCTGCTGTGTGTGTGGTTGGGCTGGATCAGTGACCTTGGGGTTAAACTGAGGGATTGGGATGGGATGGGATGGGATGGGATGGGAGGGGATGGGATGGGATGGGATGGGATGGGATGGGATGGGATGGGTGAGGTGACTTCCACAGCAGGAAGAGCAAGGCATCTCTGGCCCCTGGCTCCACCTGCTCTCCCATTCCCACCCCCAGCTCTGCCAGAGCATCAATTCCCTGGGGTTTTCTCTGCCCTCTCTCAGATTACAGCGTGTTCCACTCCCAGCAAGCTCAGGATGAGATGGATACCAAATCCCTGGATGACATGGAGCAGAGCCTGCTGGTGCTGTCTGAGGCCAAGGCACCAGCCATGAGCAACTCAGCCCTGTGGAAGAAGCAGGTTTCCACCATAGCCAAAGTGCATTTCCTCAGTCTGAAACGGGAGAACAAATGTGTCAGAGTTATGTGAGTACTGGGGCTTTTCTCTGTGCGTGTCCCCAAAACTGTGGATGAATCCAGAGAAAGCACAGCCTGTCCTCCGTTTTCCCCCACAGCAACATTTTAAAAATAGCAAGTGTGGAACTGTAATTTCTGTTAATCAATGTTTTTTTTGGGGGGTAAGAGAGATGTCTTTTTAATAGCATGAACAGAAAACTGCATTGGCTTTCACTGAATTGTAATAAACCCCAGTCTTTTATTTCTTTCAGGTTGTTGCTTTTCCTCATTTTCCTTGTAGTTCAGATTTTGTTGTTTTTCATACACCACATCATCAAAAATGCTGTAGCTGCTATCAGACTCTCCCCAGATTTGTACTTGCTGAAGCCTGGAGAGAACTTCCACAAGTACAGGAGTCGGCTCCTGCTGCAGAACTCCACAGGTAGGGCAGCAGCTCCTGTCTCCACTTCTCTCCTCCTCCCAGTTTTTGGGCTTGGAAATGAACTTTTTCCTTGGAGTTAAGCTGGATGAAGGATCTCCAAGTGCCCAGGGGTGGTAGACTCTCAGTTTGTGCCGTGGGGTTTGGTTTGGAGATCCTTCTCCCATTTCCATCTTGTTCTTGCTGTGTCAGAAGATGATTCAGGTGGAAGAAGTGGCCAGAAACATTGAGATAAAGCAACACTAAAATCCTGCTGTAAAACATCTGGGAAAATTCCTTTTTGTTTCAACTGAGGATGTTTTAAAAGTGCCCAGCAGGAACCCAGGCAGTAGTTTGAGCTGTGCATTGATAATTCTGTGTAAAATCCTGCAGGCTGGTGATGAAGGGGGTTTTAAAGGACAGGGAGATATGGCACTCAGGGACATGACTTGGGGGTGGGAGGTGGCTGGATTTGATGATCCTGGATGTCTTTTCCATCTGAAATGATCCAGTGTTGTTTTCTGTCCCCAGAGTCGGATATCAGTGACATTGTGCACGCCCTGGGGAGCATGAACATCCTCTGGGAGATGTTCAATGACAGTGATTATGTCTCAGTGGCACCTCACAGTGCAGCTCTGAACGTGTTTGCCCTGCAGTCCAGGCAGGTAAGGCACACACCAGGCTGTGCCCACACAGCAGCTGCTGGGGCTGGTTTGTGAAATTCTTACCTGAAAAGCAGCTCTGGAGTCGTGGAATCAAATAATATCATATCATATTGCTTATACAGGAGGCTGCAAAGAGGGCAGAGTGGGAATATTAGAAAAGTCTATGTTCTTCCATAATTATAATTACAGGAAGCCAATCAAACTTCCATCCCCTTTTCTTCCCCACAAAGACACAGAAAGTCAGGAGAAATGTTCTACTTCACAGGACACCTGGCAGAGGAATTTTTTATGATTTTTTTTTATTTGCACTGCCTGAATTACAGTTTGACAGAAGGATAATTCCATGGTTCTCCCATGTGTAAAGAAAAATCAGTTTCTTGGGCTGTACATGTTCATAGGAACAGGAAGGTCTGAACTCTGGGATCATATTTAATCCCCAGCAAGGGAACTGCTTTACAATGTGCCAGCTCTGGCTCTTGTTCCCATTTTTATTCCCTGGCACTGCTGCCATCAGTGTGACAGTGCTGCACATCTTTGCCTGTCTGGTTTGAAATCCATTAGCAGGATCATCCCAGAGCAGCTCCTTGTGTGTTTTGTTTCCCAGACTGTAATTGTCTGGAGTGCCATTTGTCAGAGTGTCACTGCTCTGTGAAACATGCTGGGAATTTATTCCCAGGACTTTCTCCTCTGAGAGCAGGAGTTTCGCTGAATCAGGCTGTGTGTGAGGAGCACCCTGAGCAGCCCAGAGCTTCCTGCAGAGCACTTGATTATGCAAAGATTTATCCCAGTGTTCAGGTTTAATTAAGGAGAGCCCTCTCAGGGCAGAAGGATTAATACAGCACGTATTTTTCTTCCTAGAATTATGTTTTCAACATCATATTCAACAGCACCATGGTGCATTCCCTGCCAGTTTTGATGAATATTGTCAGCAACCTCTTCCTGCGCAGTCTGAACGTGACTGAGAGCATCCAGATCTGGAGCAACCCCTTCATCCAGGTGAGCAGCTCCCAAAAAATCACCCTGGGACACTGTGGGGAGGGCAGAGAATCCCTGGGTGGTATGGGAGTGCAGAAAGACTCCACAAGCCAAGGGAGAAGCTGGTTGGGACTGTCTGTGGGGTTTAAGAGATGTGAAAGGTGCATTTTGCTCTGCAGGTTCTGGAAGGGGAGGAAAAAAGGGGCTTGGAAAGAGGATGTTGTGCCAGGAATTAAAGGTTGGGTGGGGCTTGGAGCAGCCCAGTCTAGTGGAGGGAGTTGGGGGTTGGAATGAGATGATCCCTGCAGTTCTTTCCAACCCAAACCATTCCATCATCCTGTGAATTAATTCATTATGAGTTTGTTGGAGGCTGCCTGCAGTTCTTGGTCTGTGCAGAGCTGGAGGGGCCTTTGGGAGGGGAGAGGACCTGCTGCAGGAGATAAATGCTCTAAAAGCCCTTCAGTTATTATTTATTCTTCATATAAATACTCCCACAACATCCACAGGTGTTTTTTCTTCCTGCTGCAGCTCAGGTGATCTTGACATCCACAGACTTTTTATTTTAGCATTCACAGCTGTATTCCAACTCCTAATGTAGCATTCTTTTGGTCACATTCTGGCATTGAATAAATGTGGTTTCTATCCCAGGATCTTCCAGACACAATTTTCAGGCTGGAGATCTATTTTGAAGCCGTGTTACTGGGGATCATCATCACTGGGATGCCACCCTACTTCGCCATGGACAACGCAGAAAACCACAAGGTAACGCCCAGGTGTCCATGCACAGGGGGTTAAAAATCCTGGGATTTGGGGAAAGATCCCAAGAGGGGCTTAAAACAACGCACTGGGTGGCACTGGGGTGGAGCAAACTTGGGAAAAGCTTTTCTGTGCAAAGCCAAGCTCGGTAATAACACGGGGACGGATTCACACAGCGTTAATTTTAATTAACACGTGATTAACACTGTGTTCCCTTGCCCTGCTGCAGATCAAGGCTTACACCCAGCTGAAGATTGCAGGGCTCTACCCCTCAGCTTACTGGACTGGCCAGGCTGTGGTGGATCTGCCTCTGTTCTTCTTCATCCTCACCCTGATGATTGGCAGCCTCTTCGCCTTCCACTACGGCGTTTATTTCTACGTGGGCAAGTTCCTGGCTGTGGTGAGTCTGGGCTGGGGTCAGAGCAGGCTTACCTTGTTCTCTACAAGCCTTTCATTTTCCTCACTTGATTCAGATGAATTTGCCCCATGGATACACAGGGAAAACGCTGCTGGCACAGAGACAGAATGTTTTTCATGGGGGAAACGGCTCAAAGTTGGGAGTTCCATTCAGGACTGGAATAAAATAAAGCAGCAGGGGAGGTTTAGGTTGGCCACAGGAAGGATTTGTTCACAGAAAGGGTGGTTGGGACTGGAAGGGGCTGCCCAGGGAGGTGCTGGAGTGTCTGTCCCTGGAGGTGTTGAAGGAATGGCTCTTGGTGCCATGGTCTGCTTGGTCACAGGCTGGACTCACATCTCAAAGCTTTTTTCCAGTGTTGTTGATTCTTAAAACACCGGGATTTCCCAAGGAAATGCTCCTTTCCCCTGCTGTCTCAGCTCTGTGCTCTGTGCTGAGGTTGAGAATTGGTCTGTTTGCTCCAAGTGCTGCTGCTGCCAAGGGCACAGTGACTTTGAGCAGAGCCCATCTCTGCAGCAGGTTGCAGATGGGATTACGTGGAGGAGACCACAAGATTTCATGTCTTTGATATTCAGAGCAGGCTTCCCTGTGATGCTGGCTGGAATTGAGAGGAATTCCCAGCTGCTTTTCCAGAGTTAATCAGGTTTGGGATGTGGCTGCAGGGCTGGTTTGCTACCCTTGTTTGAATCTCTACAAAAAAGCTATGGTGGAATTCTTAGTATTTGCCAGAATCTTGAGGTCAGCATTTATGGGAGCCTGTGTTGCAAAAAAAAAAAATGGGAAAGAGTTTAAAGGAAACTGAAGAGGGGGAGTTTTTGCCTCTCCACACATTCTTTAATTTGTGTCTTTAATAATATATTCTCTATGCACCAAGGCAGCAAAATACATCAAATTAAATGACAAAGATGAATCCAGAGTTCTGTATCACACTGAGGTAATTCCAGTTGATCCTTATGCAAAAAAAATTCCTGCTGCACATTTCCTGAGAGACCTTTCCTGTCTCTGCAGATTTTCTGCCTGATTGGTTACGTCCCCTCAGTCGTGCTCTTCACCTACGTGGTCTCCTTCACCTTCAGAAAAGTCCAGAACACGAAGGAGTTTTGGTCATTTATATTTTCAGTGGTGAGTGACTTGGCCTGGAGCTGGGATGAGTGGGAAGAGCGGGGATCTCCAAAGCCACAGCAAAAAATCCCTGTTATTTTGTTGAACTGTGTGTCCCTAATGAACGGGAAATGGGAAACTTTTACCAATGTCTCACTCACTGCCATATCCTGAGTGATAACAGCTTTAGAAAAAGTGCCTTAAATTCATTAACTTATGCTTAGAGAGTCTGAAGTGGATGAAAATGGACTTTTTTTCCCCTTTTCTTTGGTACAGACAGCCTTGCTCTGCACAGTTGTCACTGAAGTGTCCTTTTTCCTGGACCATTACCTGGTAACCACCATCCTGCATTATGTCTTCTCCATCTTCATTCCTATTTATCCCCTTATTGGCTGCCTGATCTGTTTTATAAAGGTAAGGGCACTCCAGTGCACCTTTCCAGAGCCCTTGGAGATGGCTGGGGTTGGGTGGGTGTCTTTAGTGTGTCCTCTGTAGCCACTAAACACATGAAGAATAAAAACTGCTTGGGGAAAAATCACCTTGTTCCCATTTTAAGCAAAGTGGTTTGGTTTTAAAATGGGGAAAGGAGCAAGTTTTCCATAAATTTCCTTTCTCTGAGTGGAGGGAGCCTACAAGAAAGATGGAGAGAGACTTTGAACAAGGGATGGAGTGACAGGACAAGGGAGAATGGCTCCAAGTTTACCAAGAGTAGGGTTAGATTGGATTTTGGGAAGAAATTCCTCCCTGTGAGGGTGGGGAGGCCCTGGCACAGGGTGCCCAGAGCAGCTGTGGCTGCTCCTGGATCCATGAAAGTGTCCAAGGCCAGGCTGGACAGGATTTGGAGCAAGAGGAGATGAAGTGAGTTGGGCTTTGAGGTCTGTTCCAACCCAAACCATTCCATGATCCTGTGATACTCCAAGGAAAACCACTCAGTGAGCCAGCCCAGAGATGGGAGCTGGGTTAACTGGGAGTGAGTGGCTTGAAAGCAGCAGCAGCCCCAGGGTTTGGATGGAGCTGTTGGATTTTTTTTGGAGGTTCTCTGCAGAGCTCAGGAAATGCTTGAGCACCTCAGCCTGAGTGACTGAGATGAAAGCACAGTGTAGAAAAATAGAGTCCCTGGTAGAGGTGATGACTGACTGACCATGTTTCCCTGAATTCCCAGGTCTCGTGGAAAGGCAAGAGTCAGAGTGGGGGATACCACGACCCCTGGGACCGGCTGCTGGTGGCAGTTCTGGCTGTGAGCATGGCTTTGGGTTCTCTTCTTTATTTACAAACAGGAAAAATTCCCAGTTTGCTGTAGGAAACCGTGGCTCCTGCTGGGAACCACACCATCTTTATCAGTAAAGGTTTGCTCTTATGCTGAGCCTGCAGCAGCAGCAGAGTCAGGAAAGCTGCTGTGCCCACCAGCTCAACATCTGCTGCCCCTGCTGCCTGATTAACACTGCCAGTATTAATTCTGATTATTATGGGAATCTCTGCTGATGGAGCAAGAGCTCCAGAGCAGGGACAAAAAACCCCAAATAATTGCTTTTAAATCTGAGCCCACTTTGGTTGTGCATCCTCAGACCCGCTGAGCAGCATTTCATGATAAATTTAATATTCCTGGCAGCTCCAGCACTTGTGTGGTGGTGCAGAGCTGGAGCTCCTTGTCCCTCATCACTCTGGTGGGGTCTCCCCAGCCTGGCTGGTGACCAGGGTGGTTTCTGTGTGCCTCAGCCCTACCTGCAGTGTGTGGTGTGGCTGTTCCTGCTGCGCTGCCTCGAGCTGAAGAACGGAGGGAGGACGGTGAGAGAAGATCCCTTCTTCAGGTGTGTCTCTTGAATGGTTTTTTTTCCAAGTCATTGTCCAAAGAAACTGGTTTTGAAGGTGCTGCTGGTGGTTAAACTGGGGTGGGCAGTGGAAGAAATAAAATAGCTTTCATTGCATCCCATCTGAAATTGTCACTGAGGTGCAGAAATGGGGGGTTTGTTTCCTTTCAAGTTACATCACTGCAAAATCAGGGATTTTAAAAGGATGTTCCCTATGTAAAAACAAGGGAATTGCCATTCCCATTGCATACAGGGATGCTGCAGCCCACAAATGGCTCAACAAAGGATGTTCCCTATGTAAAAACAAGGGAATTGCCATTCCCATTGCATACAGGGATGCTGCAGCCCACAAATGGCTGAGCAGGGAGGTGACACAGTGACAGTCCCTGAACTCCTCTGGGCTGAGCTGCAGGAATCTGCCAATGGCTTTGAGCACCAAAACCCTGAGCCAAGCTCAGCTGAGAGGTTGTGCTGTTTTCCTCTCTTTTAGGAAATGTTTTACCAAAGCCAAGCCCTGGAAGTTCCCAGATGTGCCTCACGAGGAGAATGAGGATGAGGATGTGAAGGCAGAGAGGCTGCGTGTCAAAGAGATCCTGAGCAGCCCCAGGAGTGAGGAGGTAAAGCCTTGTCTGCCCAAACCCCACATCTGGAGCTCCCCAGAGCTCCTGGGATCTGCAGCCACTCCCCTCTTCCCTGCCAGATGCCAGCAATCCTGGTCAGCAGCCTGCACAAGGAGTTTGATGAAAGGAAGGAATTCCTTCTGGGGAGAAAAATAAAGAAAGTGGCAACCAAACATGTTTCCCTCTGTGTGAAGAAAGGTTGGAGTTCAGCTGCTTTGCTGTTGAGCTGTTTTATTTATAAAAACAACTCTTGGAACCATTTATCTGATCTCGTGGGCAATGTTTGTGTTGTCCTTTTTCAGGAGAAATCCTGGGTTTGTTGGGACCCAATGGAGCTGGGAAAAGCACATTAATTAACATGCTTGTTGGGGAGATTGAGCCAACCAGTGGGCAGGTATGTTCCATGCTACAGTTAGACAAAAAAATCAACACATATTTCAATTTTATTGTTGTTATTGCAATATTGAGGGCATTTTTCTAAAACCATGCAAAAAAAAAAAAAGTTTGGAAATTTGTAAGATTCTGGATTAAGGTCTGGGCGTTCTCCTTGCAGGTTCTGATGGGAGATGATTCCTTGGGGCTGAGCAGTGAGGGTGACTCTGTGAAATTCGTGGGGTACTGTCCTCAAACAAATCCTCTCTGGCCAGATATCACATTGCAGGAACACTTTGAGATTTATGGTGCTATCAAAGGCATGAGCCAGTCTGATGTTGCAGAAGTCATCAAGCGGTGAGCAGTTCATTACAGAAATCTTTGTGCTTGAATTGAAGTTGTCTTAGCTTTTTTTTATCTCCAGACTTACTGCTGGAGGGGTTTTAGCCTTTTTTTGTAGTTTTTTTTCCCTTCTGACCTTTCCTAATGCATTTTTTGTTTCCATTTAAGTTTGGTTTTAAGCTTGGTTGAAATTCTGCAATTGTGAATTCACAGGTGAGGAGTTGAAGGTTCATCCACACAAAATTCAATTGGGATTTTTAATTTTGATATATGTATTTTTAAAGTTATTTTTTTAAGGTTATGGAGTACTAATAGTGACCTCTGTAGAATCTGCAAGGATGGGCAGTCCTGGCCTTGGAGCTGTTTCTGTGTTGTCCCCAAGGCTCCTCCAGGACAGGTGGTTTTGGATGGAAGCTCCAATTCTGCTTTTTGCTCTGCTTTTTTT
>VZTT01033665.1:113602-181664 GCA_013400855.1 Buphagus erythrorhynchus | reverse complement strand
CGGGATGTTCAGCTGGCATCGGAGCTTCACCCTGGGAGCGCCCTTCAGGAGAGGTGAGTCGGCCGCCCCCCCGGGGCCAGCCGGCGGCTGCCAACACCTCCCCAAACCCGCACCCCCGCCACCCCCTTCCTTCCCCTCGATGGCCGCGCAGACGATACTTAGGACAAGCCCATCCCGGCCCGCCCTGCTGCCGGGCCCCGCCGGCCGGGCACCGCGCCGCTGCCGCCCCGGCCCCATGCTGCGCTCCCTGCTCTCCGGCTGCCTCTGTCCCCTCGCAGGTAAGGCTGCCACAGCCCCGGGCCGGCGGGGACAAAGATCGCGCTTTAGGAACCGCTCTCATTTCCTCTTTATGGGCTGATTTCGCCTTGGTGAGCGTGGCAATGCTTGGGAGAGAGGAGCAGGGGAGGCGGGAGCGCTGTGGCTCCGAGCGGTCCGTGCTGCCGAGGGACCGGCACCGCTCCCGGCACCGCTCCGGTCCGGCAGCGCCGTGAGGCGGGTCGGGGCTGCCCTCCGCCCGTCACGGCGCGGGCAGTGGACATCGCCTCGCTTTCTAGGCTGCTCTATCCCCATCCAACAGGAACTGCCGCGGGTTCCAAGTGCTTTACTTGCTCACTCCTGTGCGGATGAAGTGACCCTGGCAGGAAAGGCAGCTTTAGTCCTGCAGCTGATCACCTGTAACTTTTTAAGCCTGCTGTGCAAACAAATTATGTGGTCTCAGTATGCTTTTTTCAGGCATAACGGAGCCACTATATTTCATGCCTTAGCCAGAGTTGCAGGCTTTGAGATCACAAACCCCATGTGGCAGAATTCTCTTAGCATCCCTGTTTACTCCTCAGCTTGGCTTGTGGCAGCTGTAAACGAGATCGGCAGGTTCTGTCTCATTGGCATCACTGCACTGGGCTGGTTTGCTTGGCATGGAGTTTGTCTTGGCAGACAGAGTTTGTCAGAATGTAAATGTAGTGTGCAATGCAACAGCAGGACGGTAAAAATGTTGCAAACCCATTTGTTTGGGGTGGTTATACCTCCTGGGGTCCTGACTTTCCATTCTTATGCCAAACTCCTGCCTCCTTGGAGTGCTGCAGTAATTATTCCCATGGAGTCATCAGAGCTGCCACATTCTTAAGCATCCACTCAGGTACTCTCTACTTCAATTGTGCTTCCCAGCTGTCCCGGTCTGGGGCAGCTACTTAGAGCTCAGTGTGAGCTGGAGCCTCTGTGAGGTGCCCTAGGTCGGAGCTGTTAAGCGCTGTTGCCAGCAAGGCTGCTGAAGCATGTTGCTCTGCCTGGCTTCAGTCTGGAAACTGTTACCCAATGACACAAAAGGCTCTAGAGCAATGCTGCTGTGAGAACATGCCAGCATCCCTGTAAGATGTGGAGGGTGTTGGAGGAATGTTTTACCATATGGTGGAAACCTCTCCCTTTTGCCCTGGATGTAATTCAACCATGAACTTGTTTCCTCCAATATATATGGAGCAAACCTGATGGTAGGATTAGGAGGTGAAAGGAAGCCTGCTCTTCCACATGGACATGTCCCTCACCACCCAGACACAGCAGTATTGTTAGTGGGGTAGGTGAAAGCTTTGGTGAGGGTACAGAGTTATCCTACAGAGGGATCCTACTGAAGGATCAAAAAGCTAGATTTTTGCTAGAATTTATCCAAATAAGAAACAACAACAGCACTCTCTAATCACCTCAACTAGAAAAAGGCACCGAATATTATGTGTGTCCTGATTTGGATGCTATCTCTATTCAGAAATAGCATTCTTGGCTCTTGCTCTCAGTGCAGCTATAAGAGATTTCAGACATGCCAGATATGGTTACACCTGTCCAGTGCTACCTTGTTTGAGCAGAAGCAGCTCTCCAGGGTTTTACCAAGGGTCAGCAATGACTGCTCATGAAGAATGGATTACCAGCAACCTTTCTAATACAATTTTCGAGTTCCTTTGGCTTCAGTTGAAGCACTGGTGTCTAAGTGGCCTTGGTCTTTGGGGCTATTGAACAGTTGTTTATCCAAGCTTATTATAGGCAATAAAACCTGAATTACTACATACCTGTCATCCCTGGGGGGCACGTTTCATCCTTGCAAAGGGCCTCCTGGCTCCTAGTTAATTTCTGGCTGAATAATCCTCTGTGATATGAGGCAGCCTGCAGATCAGATGTACAAGGAAAAGATCTAAATTAGACAGTTTTTTGCCAATGTGTGATATATTTGTTTCTATTCTTTTCATTTTCTGCTCAAATATATCACTGAGTTGTGTGCTAAATAATATTTTGCTGTTATGCAGGGCTGCTCATAAAAGCGCTGTTTCCTTTATTTAAGGTTTTGAACCTTTCTCTTGGAGGAACACATGGGAATTTCCAAGGAGAAGGATTTGCAGGTCTTTAGTGGCAGTTGTTACCTCCCTTACAAAAATCTCACGAATAAGCCCCATAGGTGATTGTAGGGGCCGAACCTTTTCCCTCCCCCAGCCCCAAGGACTGGTTGTATTGCAGAGCAGGGAGAACTTGGGCACCGATCCTTGTGCGCTGAAATTACCCTTGGCCAGGGTTTTCCCGCTGGTTCATAGATACAAAGAAGTAAGTTGCAGAGTAAATGCAGATACGAGTGGGAACAGCGCTTTAGCTGGTGCTATTGCACAGGGTCAGGTGTTGGTCCAAAAACGCGATCCCCAGCCTACACAAGTCACTGATAAACCAGGTGGTGTGAGGGGACCTGCTGTGCCCCGGGACTTTCTGCCAGAGGTCACTAATCTATCAGACCTGTCGTTTGGTTTCGAAAACTTCACAGGTCACTTGCAATGAATTAGGAGCAAGCTGTAAAAGTGTCAAGTGGCCTCTCTACTTGGAAATCCATTTCCTCTTTAGTTCACCCAACTATATCAATCAGTAAACAATCAATCAATCTCCCTCTCATTCCTCCTCAAATGCCCGAAAAGGGCTATAATTATCTCCTCTTTTGTAAAACATTGGTACTAAAGCAATGAATATCTCCTCAGTCAGAGTCCTTGAACCTTGTTATCTTTCTCTCGGCATCTACTTTATATGGATTTATCATTACCAGCTGCAGCTGTGGGGACCTATAACATTTCTGGTCACATTACATTACCAAACTACGATCCTAAGGAACTTCACACACTTAACTAACATTGAGGCTAGAGACCACCTTGGAGCCAAAGGATCTAAGTATTTTGTGCTTTTTGTTCAAGAACTATCTGCAAGCTCAGCTTTGTCATATCTGTTCCTTTGCATTCAATATTTTGATCAAATTAAGTTGTATGTGTATGTTAATGAAATCCAAGTGCATTTCACTTCTCCAGCTGGAAAAATTGAAATTTAGACAATCAGGTCTTTCATGCAAATACTGTTACGACATGGGAGCATGTTCCCCTGCAAATGTGAATTTTTCAGTCACAACTCCAGTAAATAAAAAAAACAAAACAAAACAAAACAAACAACCAACAAGCAAACCAAGCAAAACAAAACAAAAAACCCGATCTTTCCTCTGACAGTAATTTTCAAGCCTTCACAAGTTTCTGCTGCTGTAGGTAGAAGTTGTAACTGATACACTGAAGACAGCAGACCCTGCGATAAGCTTTCTGTATAAAATTTTCAGCTCATGATTATCCTAATTATTTAGGAGAAGCCTAGCTCAGATTGGGCAGCCCAAGATCCGGCAGCACACTCAGCATGCTGCTTGAAAAGCATTGGGGAAGGCAGATAGTTTGTAGACTTTTGGTAATAAGGAGCACCTCTGCCATTGCCAGGACTGGGATCAATAGTCCAGGTAGTCGGGAGATCCTCATTCCGTGGAAATCCATGGCAAAGCTGTGTGGAGATAGATTTTTCTCACAGAGGGTCAGTTGGTAGTGGTTACTCATTTTTTGGGGTGGGGACTATTTTTGTTTGTTGGGTTGGTTTGGGGTTTTTGGAAGCGTAATTCAATTCTTGTGAGCAGTGAGGTCCTGTCCGGTCAACGCCTGCCTGAGCCCCAGGGCTGTGCTAGGGACAGCCCTTTCCAGCCGGGGAGGTGACACTGGGAGGTGACAGGGGGAGGTGACACGGCTCCCGCAGGCCCTGCTGAGGAGGTGCCAGCACAGCCCCAGCGCTCAGCCCCACCCTTCTGCACACGTGGGGGAAAAGTCATCAGCAAAAAATGCCTATTGTTTCAGAAAGGAAGTGACCCCTTCTCTCTTAAATGCTGGGAAATTGAGACCTCATCATCGGTGAGAAAAAAACCCACCTCTTCGAAATGAAAGGGAAATACCACCTGAGCCGTCCTGCCAGCAGTGCTAGAGAACGTGGCATAGTGACAAAACTAAGGGAGTCTTTTTGTAAGGGAAGGAAGGAAAATGAGGGAATGCAAGGACTGAATGGGACAGGCAGCCTTTGATTTCTAGGTCATGGGTTTGACTCCAGGCGCTAATCACTGCTATCTAATGATTCTTCAGAAGGTGACAATCATCTCTCAGTCTGTTACTTGGAGGCCACAGTCCCATCACAGAACCAATCCTGCATGGCAGGGTTTAATCCTTGGCACAGATGGAGCCAGAGAGGAGTTACTAGGCAGGCTGTGTCCTCTATAGGATGCTGAAAACCCTTTTCTGGCACTTGGCATGTGCACCTTACTCCTGTACTCAGGGCTAAGCAGATTGGGAGGAGTTTGTTTGCAGGGCAGCTGTGCAAAGTCCCTGCTACTCCAGCAGCCCAAGTCATTGGTGATGCCCTTTGTTTGTGGTTGTACAGTAAAGTTGGAAAGTACTGCCCTTATGAACTGCAGTGTGTAGGATGTTGCATGTCTTGTGGCATGTGTGGCACACAGTAGCAAGGAGAGGAATAGATTCTCTGAGTAACTCTAGCTGTTCATCCCGTACAAGCCTGCCAGCACCACCCACTGTGGATGGGTTCACTGTGCATGTGCACCTTGCTGCAGTTCTAGAGACAAGCAGAAGGCTGCCATGGCTCTAGCTCTGCTATCCTTTGTAAGACAGTGGCAGATGGAGATAAACAAAGCTTTGGCTCCTGTTGTGCCATGTTTAACAGAGATTCTCCCCATGCCAAGTAGCCTAAAAATCAGGATGAGCATTTTGAGAAGACAAGGGGGCAGAGACTGGAAGGGAAGAGAGCAGCAAAGGGCAGTGTTGGTATGGAATGGCTCTCTACTGCCTGTAGCAGCACTCATTCCACTGCCAGTCTGGCCTCTTCCTGTCCACCAGTGCTTCCATTAGTTGCGTACATCAGAAAACCATGTGCTATGATACTTAAGTCAGTGCATCAGAGGCCATTGACCCTCTCAGAGATGTAGCAGGGTTTAACAAGTCTCGCACTGAAGGAATTGCCAGTGAAACACAGCTTTGAGCCACAGGCATAGATACAAAAAAGAAAAAAAAAATCAGACATGGGTTTCACTAACTTGGAGGATGGGGATTTGGATATAGACTTTGGCTTGGTTTACTAGAAAGAGGGAGCTTTTGCAGGAATTGGGCTTGAGCAAGATTGGAAATGTGTAGGAGCTTTTCCTAGGCAGTTGTTTGAATTCATCTTGTGCATCCAACTTACTTGGGATAAAGAAATTGCTTGGAAATAATTTTATGTGTAGGTATCTGCCCTCCTTCTCCTGGTCAGACATCTCTGTACTAATACACCAGGCTGAGTTCTGGCAGCTGCTAGTTATTGTGCAACTGGAAAAGTAACTTGGACTTAAAAGTCCCAAGAAAGGGAAGCCTTGGGACAGGAGCTGATGGGAGGGTATTTACTTTTGAAAGATTTAAATTTCTCTATTAGGCTATGCTAACTGCAACATAGAAATACCCTAGAAAGCAATTCAAACATGATGCAGAGCAAAGTTCTAGACACTTTAGTGGGACACATCCGTTCCTTTCACTCCCCAACTATTACCCCTAGGTATTAGCTAGTTCACTGTCATCGCCTCCTTGTGAGTTGGGAAGCAGTCTGATTCTCCAGCTTTACAGGCACAAGAAACCCAGCTTCCCAAGGCTACACATGATGACTTACCACCAGTTACAGGCATATATTTCAATCCAGGGAACCCTGTATATCTCTAGGGTGATTACAGAGCCATACAACTCTTTGAAAGGGCTACTAGGCAAGTAGCACAAGTTACCCTGAGACAATGTTTGGCACACGTGTTGAAGAGGCTTCTGGAACCTGTACTGATTCTGAAGCATACACACAAAACTCCACTCCCTCCCTGGCTGCCACACCAGTGTACCAGTCAGCTTCCTAAAAGCTACAGCATTTACTATCTTACCCCCAGCCCAGAGGGGTGTGGAAAACCGGTCCAGGGAAAAAGAAACAAAAAACAACAACAAGAACCCTGGCTGAATTCCCAGGAATAGCAGTGTCAAACCTGGCTGGCCTCCAGTACAAGTAAATACATCTTACCATTGTTAATGCCACCGTTCAGCTCTCTGAAGTTCTTCACACCTCCTTCCAGAAGCCCCTGTGAAGGATTGTTTGCAACCATACCCCTGCAGCACACTCCCTTCAGTGCCAGGCATGAGTTATCTCCCTTCCTTGCTTTGCTCAGGGCCCCTAGTATTGCTGAACAAAGCATTTACAGGCCAAGCCCTCAGCCAAAATTAGCTGACACAGTTCTGTTAAGGACCTTGGAAATGAGTTAATTTATAGCAGCTGAGGGTCTGGGTAGCTTTTTTTTTTTCTTCAATTGCGCAGATGAGCTTTAATTGCACCATTCTGGTGTTTGTTAGCAATATGATTGAAAGAGCTGAGTGGTTTTGTGTGCCTCTTTTGAGATCTGTAGCAGGAACAATCTGCTTGTTGGAAGCCCCATGGTTTAGATTCTATAATCCAGTTAACAGAGATGAAGAAGAGAGACTGTTCTGTCAGTGAGGTGCAGCAAGAATAACTTGAGTTTCAGGTCACTGCCTTAATCATTGGAGGTTTTCTGCTGTAGCACAGATGACCTCGCTGACCACAGAAGAGTATTATTGAGTGAATGAGGATGAGGTGCCTAAGTGTGTTGCAAAATCCTGTTGTCCTTTGCCACTATTCTGATCTTGTGGAAGGGGGATGTTAACATTTTGCCTCATCACAGAGTGCTGAAAGAATAAATCAGAAATGCTCAAACACTGTGGTTTGCAGGACCTGACAGTGCTGAAAGCAATGGTTTGCAGCCTAGAACAGATAAACAATTTTTGTGAAACATGTTGCTAGTGACCACAGTACAGGGAGAGCTGTTGTTGGCATCAACTGTTGTTGGCCATCCCACAGAGGGTCAAAGATTTAAAGATTTCACCTTATTTTCTATTTTTTCTACTCCAGCCAAACTTCTTGTTCACATTGTAGCTCTTGTAGTCCTAAAAGATACGCAGTAAAGCATTTGACATCTCCTTCTGTAAGCAGCAAGACCTCATTTTAATATTCTGCTTCCTGATTTTAGACAAAGCAATATTTGTGTAGGCCAGGGTGAAACCAGTTAAGCAAGAAAAAACAGGGGTAGATTGAAAGAAGAGAGAGAATCTCCAGTCAAAGGAAAGCATGGCATGATTAATAAGTGAGAGCAATCAGTCTGTGGGAAAGAGCTACCTACCACTGCATATAGTAATTCCTGGTAAGAGTGACAGCTGTATGGTTTGTTCTTAAAAGTTGCAGAAATGCAACTGCTCTCCTCCTGACTCTCGGTGGTTTTGTTGGCCAGCTGGGGTAGTGATGCCATCAGAAGAGCCTGTAAGTCTTGTATTTTTCATGCAGATAAAACATTTTGTCTCTGGCTGCCAGGAGGTGTTTGCAGCTGAGCAGGTAGATCCTCTTGACTCCAAATCAAAATGACTCAGTTCCACCTCCTCCTTCCAAGACCTGGCACCCAGCTCCCTCTTACAGCTGATGTTTTCCTGTATGGGAAGCTACAAACCAGTCACCCTATTCCTTGTCCTCAGTTCAGGGTCTCTCAGGCATATCCCAAAAGTGTCAGAATAACAATAGAGCCCAGCACAGGCAGCTCCTGGTGAGCTTTCCTGGGCGATGTCTTTTTCTTGTCCCCCACCACAGCAACATCCTGGTGTTGCATTGCTGTGGTCTGGCACTGACTGTCCCAAACATGGTCTTTGCACTGGGAAGATGCCTGTGAATCCTGCTAAGGGAGGCAGTGCAATTCTGTACATGATAAACAAATCTTGTATTAGGGGTATTAGCACTATGTACCACAAAAAGCCCATCAGATTATTTATCACTGACTGCCCATTATGAAAATCCAGTGTAAAATATTAAATCAGTGTGTGTCTATGAATAGCAAAGGGCATATTTCAGTGGTATCCAGGAAATTCTCAAGATCAAATGGATAGAATTCAAATAAAGTAGAAAATGATCCATGTAAGAATTAGCTTGTCCTTAATGAGTAGAAGTCTCCCTTATCTAAGTACATTGCAGAAAGCAAGTTGGAGGAGGTAAAGCTGGAAGATGGGTTATTTCTGAAACAGGGAGCTTTCTGGGTTTCCACAAAGGACAGCTGCACAGCAGAGCTCTCCCTGATCCACTGCTGGTGGGGTGGATCCCAGGCTTTCCTGCCTACCTAGGGACATTTGCATTACTGAGGGTGAGTTTGTGAAACTGCTGCTGGTCTGATTCAGGCAAAAAGAAAGAGTAGAGGGGAGTGAAGTAGAAAGTAAGACATCCAGAAAAGTGTATGCATTGTAGCCCTCTGAGGTGCTCTGGGTTGGGCACTGAGGGAAAAGATACCAGAGAAACAAGTTTTGTTCTGCATCAATTCTTGGTTCCAAATCCACAAACATGTATTTGGAGCAAATTTGCAGTTTGCTAAAAAGTAGATGCAGATCTTTCACACTGGCTCTTATACCATCGTGATCCAGAAGTTTGCACTATGAAATATTATATACAGAAAAACAGTAAGAAAAACCTGGGAGCAGATCTTTGACTCCTAAAGATCAGCCTTTCATCCAGAGATTGTTCTATCACATTACTCTGTAAAATAATTGTGACTTGAAAACAAGTCTTCTTTGTCCATGTGCAAAAACTCTTGAACAGAGCTGCCCCCATCTCTTTTGTCTTTACGAATGAGGTAGGAGTTCACTTAAAGATATTACTTCATAGCTAAAACCATACAGGGAGTGAAAAATATCTACAGTGCTTTTTACATTTGCTTTTCTTATCACAACTTGATTTTTGCCACCTGTATGTGAGCAGAGAATACTGCAGAGAATACCAAACAGCTTGCAAATTGCTTGTTGCACCCCAAAATTCATTTAAGCCTGTGGGAAGACTGATTTAATTTTACTCTTTTTTTCTGCTGGTTCAGAATTCATTTAATCGGAAAAAATATTTGAGCCTTAAATTAATATCTATCAGGTTGAAAAAACATGTACATCTCTCCATCTATATGCAGATAATTACTAAAAAGTCACCTGCCTACATATGTTGTTTTCTACCTATCTATCAAATCAGAATTGTGCTTTTATGAGCCCCCCTGGAGGACTCTGAGGCAACGAAACACAAGGCTTTTGTTGCAGCAAAGCCTACAAGAAAGCTTCATATAGCTCAAGAAAAACAAATTAGGGCTGTCCCCCTCTACTGCCTTGGTATAGGCAGTTTTACATTCCACATCCCTCAGGGGATGCATTAGACACTGAGTTTTGTGGCCTCCTGTGACCTTCTACTTGTTTTCTTTTCAGCAGGTAAGAAGAGCCCACCTGCTGAGGACAAAGTTGTGTTAACACACATGAAGATACTGAGCAATGAAGGAATTCAAAACCCAGGGTTAATCCCAGAGGCTCCAGCTGCCACAGCCTGCACAGAAGAGTCCCATCTTCCCAGTGCCAGTCTCCCACCAGCCTGCCTGGGAAGCCCAGATGCAGCAGATGCAGCAGATGCAGACTGTGTGGATGGCCTGGCAAGCACCGACTATGTAGCCAACCTGCCTGACCTCAGCGCCTTCGAGTCCAAGTGCCGGCTTCACAGATTCTCCAAATTTGAATCTGAGGACTCAGGGGTCGAGTTGCCAAGCGGTGCTAATTCTCCATCAACGCCGACAGGCTCAGAGAAGAGCTTTGTGCTCCACAGCAGAGACTCATTTTGTGACTCAGGTGTGCTCAGCACCTCTTCGTCTCCAGAAATTGACCATCAGTTAATGAGAACATGTAAAGAGCACGCCAGAAAAGTTAGCCTCCAAGATCCAGAGAGCAAAAAGCAAGCTGATTACTACAGTCAGGAGGCAGATGCTGTGCAGGATCCTACAGCTTCCCTCGAAGACTTCAATGTCCCTCAGGAAGAAGGTCCTGATGAACACTTTGACCAGGGCGACAAGCAGCCTCCAGAAAAGGAACCTATCCCAGAGATGGACCTTTCCAGGGAAAGCACTCTTTCTACCCCAGGTCCCATAGAAGAGCCAAAGACAATTGCTGACAATTTCCCAGAGAATTTTGGCAGCATGCAAGACCTTCAGATCCATGAACATCAGCTGAAGAAGTACCCCACAAGTGACAGTCTGGATGAATACATGGATGAATGCTGTAGGCTGAGTGAGGTGAGAAACATCTAAACTGAATCTTAAATCTATGCCTGTCCAAACACCCCAGTGAGTGTTCAAGTCCTGTTTGTCACAAACTGGACACATCTGAGTGAATTTAGAATATCTCCCCTGAAACCTGTAAGCAGTAAAAAAATGGTAATTGATTTTTAAGATTTTTTTTTTCATGCCAGTAAAATATTGAATTAATTCATAAATATCAAGTCTGGGTAAGGATGACAAATGACTCATTGAGATCTGGTGTTTCTAAAAGCCCTAGATGAGAGGATGGACTTGATTCTGGTCTCAAAATGAAGATTATGAAGTTAGTCATCATCCTCTGATACATGGGGTGGGGGTCAGAACATAGGTTTATTTTCAAGACCAGGTTATTCCTGTCTCTGGGCACAGCTGACTTGCTTTTGGGGCACTGAAATTTGTAAAGAACTTGTCTAAGGGTTAATTCATCTCTGTTAATTCATGCCCGTTGTTTCCTGTTGAGTCAACTGTCACAAATAATGCATGAGCAGAGAGCTAATTCACAAATTAAGATTTTTGTCAGGCTGGAGTTGGAGATGCCATTTTAACTTGCCAGTGTAGCTGTGATGGACCAAACTGCAAAGACCTAATTTCAGCAGGTTGTCCCACTCCATACTCCCTCTCTTTCCCCTTGCTAGGTGCCCTATGCCACTGACAAGAATAAAAAGCCCTTCTGTACACCTTCTCCCATAGCAGGTTCAGGTGAGCACTCCCCCAGTTCTTTGCCTCATGGTGCTGAAGTGCAGAGAGATCGCTGCCTTGCTGCAGTGGGTTCCAGGAACCAGCAAAGCAGAGATCTCAGTGGAGAGCTGATTCTTGACAGAGAGACAGACCAAAGAGCCCCATCAGCAAAGGGAAACGAGAAAGGCAGACTAGGTGAAGAGGGTCACAAACACACAAAAGCAGCAAATGGTGCCTAGCGGGGATTCTTTTGGAGGGCATTCACTGTGGCAATAGTGGTGAATTGGAATTAGAGATGGGTAGGAGGAAGCCAAGTAACAAATGATGTGTGCTGTGCAAATAATTTACCTATGACCTTGCCGCCCTGAGCAACAGGGCACTGGACTTCCTCTCCAGCATGCCAAACCCTCTTGAGCAGTGAGGAAGGTCAGAGATGTTCCATCTCTGTTAACATTGCATATAAAGGCAGTACAAGCAACACACGATCCGTCTGAGCAGTGTTTTCCTCCCCAGAGCTATCTCACACATGGCAGAAGACAGATGTCTATTTTGCACAAATCCCAAACAGACCTGGCCATTTCGCAGAGTTCAAGAAGGGATGACAGCAGCAGAAGCTGACCATAAGGAGACTTCATAAAACGTTACCTAAATTCTCTGTTGCTGTCTGAGAGTTTGCAGCCAGATTTGGTCTTATCTGACAGCTCTGTATGCCCATGAAATTCCTTTAAATCCTTGGTGAAATGGAGCCTCAGTTTCCCAAAGCAAAGCATTTAAATAAACAAGAGAATAAATTAGAAAGAAGCTGAAGAGGAAATTAAGCTCTTGGTGGCTTATCTCCCCTCCTTTTTAATATCCTCACTGGCTGAGTGCTAAAGCTCTGTGCCCTAGAGCACTTTTCTTTGTTTTTTGAGCTGTGTAAATACAGCTGTGACCTAGATGCTGGGGAAGTTTGCCCCTCTTCACAGCACACCTCCAGGCTGCTGTATCTCAAGAGCAGCACTCCTCAAACTGCTGGGATGCCAGGGAGCACCAAAGTTGACTAAACAAAACAATGCACACGGGCTGCTGCACAGCCTTGCCACAGCTGCTGCTCTGTGTGCCTCAGAGCATCAGCACAGCCTCTGGCAGATTCAGAGCCTTCTGCCCTCACCAAACTTACACCAGACTGACCTGTTCTTGCTGCCATACAACAGAGACCTGTTCAGAAGTGAGGTCCAGATGATCATCTGACCATACAGCTGTCAGATGCATCTTGGTCATCCCATCTGAGGCTCTGCTCCAGGCTTTCTCTGAGCTTTTCACATTTGCCTGTAACCTGTCCAAGACACAAAATGGTACCTAGAAACCAATCTCTGCTATGACCTGTTGTCATCTGAGGGACTCAGATACCCCTGTAAAAGAATTAGTGTTGCCTGAAAGAAAGCAGGCCAGCACAGTGTATTCCCACCCTGCTTGGCAAGAACATGGCAAACCAAATTGCTCCATCAAGTCCATTCCTGCTGCATTAAATTAATGTTGATAGAAATGCAAGAGTGCTTATACTGGCTTATAATTAATGCTCAGTGAGAGCATTAATTAGTTGTAGGTGACACCCTCTTCCTCAGTTCTGTTGATGGTTTTGGGAACTTTCAAGTACCAGAAGAGCAGTTGAGTTTCCCCAGCCCACTGGCTGTGGCAGTGCCAACGGTGCTCACTGCTCACCACACCCAAACAAGGATTCAGTCTCTGGATGAAGTTGTCTTTTGATGCCCTCCTGACCATCCCTCACTGCTGAGGCCACTTCCAGGAGAACAGGAAGGAAAATGCTGAAAAAGAGGGATTGGAAAAGACCAAATGTTTTGACCATTTGGTGAATGGCTTTGGCTGAAAATATACATCAAATCATTTCAGTCCAGCATTTTTAGACAAAGCTTTCTGATCTTTTGTTTTGAACTGTTGTTATTTTAAAATTTGCCTACATTTTGAAAGATGAAAGAAAATGGAAGCTGTCAAACAGCAAGAGAAAGAACTTTGAAGCCTAAATAAAAGCATTTCCTTTTAAGCTTGAAGTTTGAAGATACATAGCTTTTGATGCTTTGCTTTACAAACACTTCCTCACGCTCCATAAAGTTTACATTTAAAGTCAGCTCAGCCCATACTCCTAGAAGAAGAAAAAGGGTGGGAGCACAGTCATCATTAAATGAAAAAAACTCATTATTTATGCAGTGCTATTTATCCTGGGCCAAAGCAGTCAAAATGTTTCTCTAGAGAGTGGTACAGTTCAGGGGAGGGATAGGGCTACCTGTGATGGTCAGCCCCTAGCCTGTGCGTGCCGCTCAGAGGAAACCAGAAGCTATCAGCAAGCACAGCCCCTCCTGGACAGCAGGGTGGAGCCATCAGAAATACACAGCACGCTCCCTCTCTTTCCTGTTATTCACTAGCCTTTCAGTGCTGTCAGCTCCCAGTGACAAATGCTTCCCTCTCAGCCCATGGCCTCACCAACTGGTCGCTCTGAGGCCAGGATGGGAGGTTTGGAATTACGTTCCATGTCGGGCAGCGCAGTGAGCATGCTGCCCGTACCAGCCATGCTCACATGGCAAGAGCATGCAGTGAGGGATGTATGGCAGGATGGAGCATAGTATAACCCAAAACTATCCACAAGAAAAGTGAAGAACATTGTGTGAAGCACAGAAACCTAAGGCAATGCAAGATACATTAGTGAGCAATTGTCTGAACAAAGAAAAGCTTCCCTTGCAAACTGCTCATCATCTTCAGCTCCTGCTGAAGGTCCAGCCCAGGACAGTTCTTCATTGAGCCCAACTATAGAAAAACACATCACATGCATCCAAGTAACAGATAATGGCTGAAATGAGGCTGGACAAAATGCTGACCAGATGATCAGACACGTAGATTTTGATTATGCGTCAGTTGGACAAGAGACTAGAAAGCAACTCTCATTCTTGCAGCTCCCACTGAACTTCAAATCTTCATAGTGATCAGATGCTGTAGTGAGCACAATGTTCCCCAGAGACAAGAAGACAGGCTCCTACCTCTGTGAGCTGGGTAGCTGCAGAGGAAAAGATGTGATTTGCACCAGACAAAATATTGACTAGGGGGCTCTAGATAAGCCGAAGTTCCCAGTGCAGATGCTGATCCTGTATTTTTAAGAATCCTAAGAAATCTGTGGGCCAGCAGAACTGTCATGGTTTATTGCCAGGGACAGATATACTGAAAACCTGTGCCCAAAACTTAGTCAGGTGAGTACTGACAAGGGCAGAGATCCCTCTTTAGTTACACAAGTGTACAGTCAATGTAGCGCACCTTAACTTCTCTGGGTCAAAAATATGAGTGACTCAGCATAGCACAGCTGGGAGCCTTTAACTCTGTTTCTTCCAGATGAGGGTCTGGCTCAGTCTCGTGCCTAAAAGCAAGATCTGGCACATATTTATAAATTAGGTTCTTACTTTCCTAGAGAAGCTTTAACTATTTGATTCATAAATTGTGTCTTTATGATCCTCCACATCTTCACCTTACAGAAAAGTAGACAAGATATTTTTCCTTCTTCATAGGCTTCATCATCTCAAAAATGGGCACACAGCTTTTGTTGCAACACCAGTTGACAATTACCATGTGAAGAGTAGGATAAATTTCAGTCATGAAGGTTCAACTGGGAGGACAGAGAACGGAAGAGACATCCTGGAAAATGTTTGCAGTTTTCCTGTGGTTGCTGACTCTTCGCTACTTGCCTAAAACTCTCATAGATGCTGAGAGGAAAAAAATTAGACCAGATCATGATAGATAAGAGTCTATGCTGCACTTGGCATCATCAAAAGATAGCTAGGGGTCTTAAGGTATTTCCAGTCCATGAAAAAACAAACCCTTTGAAGGGTTCCTAGAGAGACCCTCTCTGTGCAATTGTTTTGGAGGCAACCAGCTAAATTACACAAATATTCTGTATAGAACACCTGCCATATCTGAGCAATCCCAATGCTAACCAGCCCTGTGCCAGGGTGAAGCACACCCCCAAAAGTTTTTACCATCACATTCTGACCAGAGAGGAGGCCAGCCCTGAAGAAATGTGTGAGCACTGGAGGCTCAGCCTGATTTGTGCTTTCTGAGATCACTTCTATAAAATGCAGATTAATTTGCTATTAAATAGCCCAAACTGCCATAAGCAGCCTCTGAAGGCTGGCTGTGAAACAGGGATCTTCAGCATATTGAGTCCAACCTTCAGTCTGGTTTAGATTCTCTACAGGGGTAGATCCACCTTGCCCCAAGACCTGAAGCAACTACTCTACACCTTTTCCCTCTCATTTTCTGGGCACCTGTATTTACTCTCAGGAGTTAGAGATTCTCTCTAACTTTTGCTAAAAGCCAGTTTTTTCCCATTCCCATCCCAAACACACCTTTGCTTTCCAGAGCCTTCAGCCCTAGACACAGAGCATGGAAAATGAGGACCTTCTTCTCTCCTCCCCCTGCCCATATTGCCCTACAAACCCAGCAGCCACAGACATGAAGCAGGACTGTACAACATTAAGCACAGGACAAATATGGAGCAGTGAAAGATGTCACAGCCAAATGCTTCATTCTTTTTGTCTAAGTTACAGCCAAATGTTTTACTTAATTTTATTCTCTATGATCTCGTCTGTCCCTTGTAGCCTCCCCTTGTGTTTCCACAGCTATAATGGGTTGGATTTGGCTCAGTGTCTGCTTAGGGCAGTACAGACATGCCAGCAGTCATGCAGTAGCATACTGGCAGGAAAGGGAGTTGCTAGATGTGCAAAAAGAGGGTACAGTGTGGCAGAAAGCTTATATTTTCAGGGGGAATAAGGAACTTCTGACTATACACTGGAACAGTGTACAAAAACTGACTGTTTGTTTTGGGACAGCTCAAAATGGCCACATTTTCAGAAGCTGATACCCATTTACTTTCTGAAAATTGTGCTTCTGAAGCTGGGCACTCCCAAACCCTAGTTGCTTTTAGATATGTTGGTTATAGTGCTTTTGATTCAAGCTTTTCCCACCAGATACCACATAGGCTTTGTTCTCCCTTTGGCTCCTGGGGCTGTGCCCCTTCCCATTGCACAGCCACAGTAAATACTCTGTTTTATGGCTGAGTAACTTTTGTCATGCCACCACTTCTTGCAGGCTCTGCCTGAAAGGAAAATAAAAGTCATTAAATGAATGACTGTTTGCCTTGGAGTCAACAATCTCTGTCCCAACTTCAGACACAAAAGCATCTGGATTTAATAATACCTGTTTATAAATAACGTTGTATCATCATTTGTTTAAAAAGAAGTAAATCCTAATGTTGATTATTTTTGAACACACCATGAGCTTTCTGACATAATGAAAAGACAGGAAGAGTCCCAGGGCTGGCATTTCCCCAAAAATGTAGATTGTTGTGGGAAAGGAGACAGAGTAAGCTTCCTGCTTTTGTAGAGGGAACTTATTTTTTGAAGTAAGATAAACTTAGAGCACTGCTTTTGTAAAGACCGAGGCTTATTTTACTCACTGCTATCACACGCACATCAGCAGGCAGCGCCAAGGTGGAAGTGAGCCCCTGCGTGAGTCTGTGAGCAGCACGTTCCACACCTCTGATCACGGCACAGGGGAGCACACCACACTCACTGTGCATGGGGCAGTCCTGGCACCAGGAATGGTCAGGTGCAGAGCAGGAGCCTGGGAAGCATCACAGCTTTTCTTCTGCCATAGGATTACTGTCTGTCTCCAGCACTGCCCTTGGCTGAGCAGCAGTGAGACTCTGGCAGGTCCTGGGTGAAGAGAAATCGGTGCTGGAGATTATTCTTCCACAACCAGACAGCAGAGTTGATCCTGCAAACTTTCTTCAGGCATCTCTTCAAGACTGAGAAAGTAGCAGCAGGGATGTAAGCTGGGATCTACTAAAGACTGTGGAAAGATGTTCTTTCACTTTAGCAGCTTGATTCAAGTATGTTTCTCTCACAAACACCCCAGTGATGAGGGCCAGAGCACAGCAGACAAGGAGTAGCCCCAAGCTGCAAATCAATGCACCCTGCAGATACGTGTCTTTGGGTAGGAGCCAAGCCCAGCTTCAGTACACATAACTGTGACTTGCACTGAGCATTGTGGGCTAAGTGAGCCATAGTAGCCCCAGCCATCCATAGCAGTAGAACCATATTTATTTGTAAGGCTTCTGTGGCCAGTAAAAGACAAAAAATTAGCCTGGGAGGTGGAAGTAGAAATAGGCTGTCACGAGGTTTTCCTCTGCATCAGCCTATGATCAGTCAGAAGAGTCCCTCTGACACTGGAAAATGCTGAGTAATCCAGAAAAGAGCTTCAGCAAGTGATTCTGTAGCTCAAATCTGTGGTAAACCAAAGCACCTTGCAAAAAGAAGCCTGACTTTATCACAAGACACGACTGTAAGGAGTGTGCAGGGCTCTCAGCTCCTAGTAGGAATTGCTCTGTTGTTACTCCATGGTCCAAAATGCATTGTCATTGCAGGTGAACCAAAGTAACAGCAAAGCCCTGGGATCTGGTCTGGGATACCTAGAACACATCTGCCAACTGATTGAGAAGATTGGGCAGCTTCAGGAGCACAACCTGCGTCTCCAAAAACAAGTGTGCAGCTTGCAGAAAGAGCAGAAGATGAGTCAGATAAAAGAGGTAAGCAGACACCATATATCTTCCATTAAGTAATAGAGTAATACAGCTAAAATAATAAACTCAAGGCCCAAACAGAAAGTTCTGCATGCAGGAAATGCCAATTTACCACATCCAACACTCACCTGGTCTTCAGGGAGGCTTCACCCACCACGATGGGTTTAGTTTCCTGAGGCTGGGCTTGAGTTTCTGCTCTTATTCAATTTTGTTCCCCAAGTGTGCTTGCTTCTGTTGAGTTAAAAAGCACCCTTCTCAATTCATGCAGTGGCCTGCTCTAAGTCAGTGACTTTTTCTTCTCTACAGTTTTAAACTTTCTAAGAATACATCTCCTCTCCTCAATGCTTTCAAAACAAAATCCACAGAGCTCCTTAGCAATTGTGTTTTGAATGATAAGATCTTTTGTTTCCTTCTGATTTCAAACTGTCAAAATCCCAGAATTTTTCACAAAACAGACAGAAGGGGAAAGAGAAACAGCAATACCATGACCCAGCTCCATGTTTTTTTCCCTTCCTGATCTGCCAGATGAAGAATCTCTGACATGAAACCATTTCAGTGTTCCCATTTGTCATTTTTATCAGCCAGAGCTAGCTGGAAAATTTGACTGAAATTTACAAATAATTTCAGAGTCTTCCTAGCATTTCCATCAGCATTTTTTAGCCCCTGCATATTTTATTAAGCTCTACCCCACCTCTTCTTCAGTCACACACCAGATTTCCATCTTTTTTCTTCCCCTGCCTTTTTGTTTATTTTAACACTCCCCAAAGGAACAAAAAGGGTTTATCACACTCAGCTATTTCTTCCCAGCTGTCCTGTGGGGAGTCTTTTATTCTCCTGATAGCGTCATTGTTCTCCTGGTGCTGCTCTCCCACCTGCTGGGACTGGATCTGCAGTCGGTGACTGACTCCTCCTCAGAGCCAAAGCCAAGTTCTGAGTCAAGTTGCAGAGCAGAGTAGCTTGTCATTTCCATGTACCCATCTCTCACACTCAGAGGAATGCAGCCTCCTACATAGAGCCTGGGAATTTTTAACACATTTCCTGAAGCTTTACAACTGTGAGTCATTGCTCACTCAAAGTAATTCTTCCAAGCTGCAAACTCATCTGGTGTACATACCCCCTCCCCAGCTCCCACTGAAATAAGACACTGTGCTTTCATTTAAATATTTGAAACTTTGATCTTTTTGATACTTCTGAAGGTCTCTCAGCAGTGTTTTCTCAGATGCATTTGTCTCATACTGTTCAGTGGGGAATTGGATCCTCACATGTAACATTCAGTGGTTGCAGCGTGGTCTACAAAACTGGATGCTCTCAGGTATCCTGTGGTGTCTGCAGCTCCTATATTTGAGCAGCTCTTCATTTTGTTCTTCAGTCATAGCCCCTCTGAATAGAAGAGGAACACTGCTGCCCCATTTGCCACGAAACCTGAAGATTGCCATCCACAATTTGGAGGGTGTCCAAAGACTCCTTTACAAACCACATAAAATCTCCATGTAGACTATGAGCATGGAAAGGTTTCCATGTCCCAGACATGGCTAGGAAAGACACAACCAACCTCCAAAACATGGGGTTAACATAGTGTTAAGAGCTGGTCATGAAGATTGTAGATAACAAATGCTGTTCTTGAGAGGTGCACAGACATCACACTGAAATGATGGCTTTGATGCTAGGACACAAAGGGAACACTGCTGCTCCACATCCTTTGCTTTACAGGGAAATCTACAATACCATGGGCCAAAAGAAGCATCTTTCATCAGATTTGCCAAGCATCTCCCAAAGGTATAGGTAAAGCAAAGTGCCACACTGCTGTGACAACATATCCAGATGAGAAGTGACATTGAAACTGTCAGTAGCTTGGGGTCTCCAGAGGTGCTAAACTGGTTCCAACACCAGTAAACAGCTTGGTTCTCTTTTTGCTTCAGCTGGATAAAACTCTCCTTCCTTCCTACCCTACTAAACTCTTCTGCAATATGGTTGTACAAGGCAGAAATCTCCCCTTCCTCACCCCACCAGCAGCAGCAGAAGTACACAGACTGAAGTACCACATACAGTCAATATGGCGGTAACACTCAAGAAAACTGTGGCATCCCATCAATAAAAATACAAGATATTGTTGTCTGTGCATGCTCCAGAACAAATAACATCTTAAAATATGAGTCGTTGTTATAGCTGATCTGTTTATTTACACTAATGCCTTAGCTGAGCAGCTCTCTGTTTAGAAACTTGTATTCAACTCCTCCTGGGAAACAAACTGAAAAGATGCTGAATATCAGGCAATTTAAGTTAAATGCTAATGAAGCCATGGAAGCTCTGTATTACTAACTACAGGCTGTTCAGACTTTTAGAGAATTTAATAATTTGTCTGGGTTCTGGTGGGTCCTAGGACAAGGACGGACATCCCTGGGCTGGAATGTTTACAGTTTCTCTGTAGTGTTGCACCACCCATTACCTTGGGCCGTTGCAGCCTGAGAGCCTGCATACTTTCTTTTTGTCTGGTACAGGAATATCTTCTGCAGCATTGCTCCTGTGGAGCTATCAGTATCTTCCTTAACTCATATCAAGACATGAAAACAAGTTTTGCTGGGAGGAGCAGACCTCACAGCCTCTTGGTTCAGACTGGAAACCCTTCTGATCTTTCCATCATCCCAGAAATAGGAGCAAACACTGAGAAGCTGAGCGACTGTAATGGTGAGTTCAAATACCTCTAACCCGCCCTCCTGTTTGCCACCACTTGGTCAAACAAGCTGAACAGCCACTTTCTTTTCCCTAGGAAGGACAGTTGGGGACGGAGCAAGGTTTTAGTAGAACTAAACCCTAGCTGAAATCCAAGAGAAGCAATTTAAAATGCTCTGTTTATACCTAGGATTTTAATACTGGTTGCTTCATGTGTGTGAATCAGGGGGGTTTTGCTCTGCAGCTGTCGCTGTAAAGATTAGGACAAATGAATTATAAAATAGGTCTTTTGGAAACTTAAGTATCCCTGAATGAGACCATTAGTGGAGCCCCCCTCCACCCAGACCAAGTGGATTTGATCTAAGATGGAAAGCCTTATGTCTCTTGTTAGTCTTCTACCCTCTCAAGTAGGCACAGAACACATTCTTGGAGGATGACTTATTCTATAGACCAAGTGGAAATAAGCCCCAGCTGCAAAGCTTGGATCCAGAGACCAACTTTTCCAGAAGGCTGAGAAACACTGGGCTCAGCCTACTGATGATAAAACCAGATGAAAAGTTTGTTAGATATGAACCAGCTCACTAAATGAGGTTGATCAGTTTATTTAAAACCTTGGATTTCAGCTTGTTTCTAATACCTGGTGAAACACAGAACAACTTCATTGCAGGATTGAGTCAGGGCCTTTGGGATCACATGGGGTCTTATCCTGTCTTTTAAGTCCTTACGGTTCTCATCACATCTGAAGTCATAATTTGCTACCAGCACTGCACAGAGGCCACCCTAGCAGGACACTGCTAAGAAGTAAGTCCTTGCATTTCATTGCAGGAAGTGAGAGACACTTGGAATCAGGAAAGAGCCAGCTGATGATGGGGCTCAGGAAGTCATCAAACAATAGGAACAACAAGGAGAATGAGTTCAGAGAAGCTGGGAGTATGGCTGAGGGACAGGCTTTTCTGTCAAAGGACCCTGCAGTAAGAAAGGTGAGTGATAAACTTGGAACCTGACTCTGAGTGGGACCTGTGGGAGAAGAAGAGAGAAGTTCTGCCCAGGCAGATCAGAATGAGGTGCCAGGAGAGCAAGGCAACCTTGCCTGCTACTAAGTGGAGCTGGGCCAGTAAGGGTTAGGGGGGTCTGTGTCTCTCTGCTCCCAGCCTTAAGTGGAGAAGGACTATCTTTATGCCAGGAAAGGCACAAATGGATCAGTGGCGCAGGGGAGAGGAGCACTGCAGACAGCAGCATGGGGTTTAGTCCTCACCAACTCCAAATAACTTACTGTGTGGACTCTGTCATAAGTATCTCCACTACTCATGCTAGTGAGATTAAACCATGCATTCATTACCACTAATAAAAATTTTAGCAGATCAATCCTTAGCTGGCCACAGTTATTACCAGACTGGCAGCATATCAATGTAATTAGCTCCAGTCCTCAAAGCATGTTCCAGGGAATGCGTTTCAGCAAATCTGTGTCACTGAAGTCCAAGGGAGCAAGGACGAATGCTTTCCTCTCCCTTTCTTTCCCATTGTTTGTGTCTGCCTCAGCACTTTCATGTTCCGGTGGGGTTCAGAAGTGCTGAAATGCCAGAGCAGAGACTCTAATCAGAGTATTCCCAGCCCTGCAAACAGGAAAGAGGAAGGAGTAGGTCTCTCACGGGAAAGACCTCGTGAAATTTCCACCCTTAAATTGCAAATAGGTCACAAACACTTCAATGAACTTCAGAACCCAAATTAAGGCTGAGACCTGAAAGGTGCTCTATGCTCTGCCTTGGGTCCAGCCAGCTTCCAGAGTATTTTAAGTATGTGGGAAGTTCTGATGACTTCACAGGACTGTAGAACCAAGATCCACGCTCTTTAAACTGAAACTTCATTGTCTCTTGTTACATCGCACCTTAGTATTGTCACTTAGTATTGGATATTGTACCCTGAACATGAAATACCCCATTTATTTCTACAGTACAGGCACTGTATGGGAATTCTGTCTGTTACACTCCTCCCCAGGCTACCAGGTACTATACACATGAACTGGCAGTTTAAAAGAGAGGTGAGAGGTGGAAGGAGAAAGAAGGGATTATCACATATGTGAGGGACTGAGTCTAAAAAGAGATAAAGGACTCGACCAAGGCTATGGGTGCATTCCAGGGCAGAGCTGAGAACAGAGCCTAGTCTGTTGCAAATGCTGGGAGATGGTCTCGCTGTCTTTTTATTTATCAGTGTATTTGTCTTTTGTTTTTAGGCTCTGGACATCAGCAAGAACATCTCGGTATGTATTGCCTTTGCAGAATATATTTAACTTGTGTCTACATTATCAGAGAGTAAGCCCATGTAGTGCACAGCATTGTATGAACAAAAGAGGTTTACTCACCCCCGAAGTTTACTCTCATGGACCACAGGAGCATCAGCTGCTCAGGCTTTCTGTGGTATCAGCAGTGCTTGCTTGTCTGAGACAACACCAGCATAACGATGGACTAACTGCTGAGGCCTCAAAATCCTTCCACAGCACACATTAATCCTAGCAGTAAACACAGAGGTTTGCTATTTCCATGAGTAAACAGTCTTGCTTACAGGCAGTTAACTCAATAGCACTGAATCAGGTGCTGCAGTTCTTAGCTGAGCCATGATCTCATCTGAAGTTTTGAACTGAAAACTTTGCAGATTCCCAGGAAGAGCTATTGCAATAGGCATTGCTGGGGCTGGTAAGTGTGGCTGGGCAGCTGCCAGGCTGTGCTCTCAAGGTGGCCACAAGCCCTGTAGTTATGGCTCTGTTGGTGGCACAGCAGCACCAGCACACTGGAGGAGGAACCTTGGGACAGGGCAGAACAAAGTCAGGAACGTGACAATGGTTTGAGAAATTCACTTAAATGGGAATAATTTCTCTCCATTATGCTACTTCTGGGACATCATAATTTTTGTTCTGTTCCCCAGGTTTTCCAGTCATCACTTTAGGAAATTTAAAACAATATCGGGAAAAAACTCCATTAAATTTTTTGATTCATAGCTCTATTTAGTTCACGGGTCCAGATGACCCTGGCCTGGACAGAACGAAGATTAGAGATGGCCTCCTGAGACTCCCTGACCTCCTGATAATCTCTATTAGCATTTCAAATGTAAGGGCCCAATAGCTGTGGCTTGCTGACGTGACAGGGAAACAAAGGCTTGATCTCTTCTAATTCATGGTCCACAAAAGCTACCACCTTAAAAAAGGCTGATACCAATGCACCTGGCCTAATAGAAAGGATAAGAGCTTTCGGGTTTTGTTGTAAAGGCCCCCTGTGTGCATGTGAGTAGGTAGGAAACCAAACTGATCTTCTCCTTTAGCACAGCATAACAATGGGGTAAAACGTGCCCTTAGGCAGCTACTCAGCAGTCACCAGTGAGGCACCCTCAATCTCTGAAATTCTTGGTCAGAAAGGACAGCAGAGTCCTTGGCAGAGAAATGTTACCAAACAAAATACAAAAAAAGATGGTATTATTCAGAGTTCATCAATCCTGTCTCCTTGTGTCCCGTATAGGTACAGGCTGGCCACTAGGCATCATTGCAGTGTTAAAAATTATTCTGTGGGCCCTGACCCCTATCTGATTGAAATAAAGAAACTTGTCTCTTCCCACTGCCCTGGAGTACCCCACAGTATCTTATGTTGACCAGATTAAGTCTGCCAGCAACTTGCCTCTGGTCCTTTAAGTTGTGTTTTCTTTTTGCTCGCTAGGGTGAGAGCCATGCTTGGAAGAGAATGAGAGATCTTATGAGGAGGACACGATTGACAAACCAGAACAAGCTGGGGCTGTCCTCTGCTGCTCTGAAGAGGTCCTGCCCACAGTTGTATAGGTGAGAGAAAGCTGTGGGAGATTTTCACTTAGTGTTGGGTGGAGGTGGTAGAAGGTTTACCTCTAGCTGTTGCTGCCTGGAGAAGACCACTCCTTACCTTATTTCTGTTGCATAGGCTGGTCCTGGCTAGCAGTAGCATTTGCTTCCTTAAGGGCCCAGATGCTCTAGGATCCCAACTGGATATTACCTGTGTGAGAATCATGGAAATATTAGGGTCCCTAAAATAAGGTGCTTCCACCCAGTAGGGCAAAGGGATGATGACAATTAGCCAGAGCCATTCTATAGCCTAATTATTGGTCTTTCTGCTCCCTCCTAAGCATTGCAGTCAGCATTAATGTTCTCTTTTGTCCACTTTCCCACCTTTCATGCACTGGGACAGACCATATTGTACCTGATGTGTGTTGGGATGGGACAGTCAGGATCAGCTGGATAGTTTTTGTCAGAGGAAGAAGAGATGAAGTTTGCTGAATGTGTGCTCATGGGTGGGACCTGTTCGTTGCTGTAGATGAGTATTTGGGTCAAATGTGAGGTCTTATTTATATTAAGTGATCCATGCTGCTCCCTTGGGCGACTTCGTCTACTTTGTCTGGTTGTAGCCTGGCCTCTGAGCTAAATTGTGTTGTGCATGTCCATCTGACAGTTCTGCCAGCTACCCCTTGCACAGATATTCCCTGTGCACTTGCCAAATCCTCCCAGCTAGTCTGATGAGTTTGGAGTGTTTGTGTATGTAATCAGGTAACAGGAAGAGCCTGGGTATCTTAGTCACCAAAGCAGGAGCAGTACATGGAGCTGTGCACCTCCCTGGATGTTTTTTCAGGGGGACGCTCAGTAACCTTCAGCGGAACAGCTCAAATGTGCTTAAGCCTTCCTCTGGTTTTAGAGGGGGTGATGGTGGGGAAACAGCAGTTGTTTAAGCACTCAGGAATGTCCTATTGTTCCCCTTAAGACAGCCTGTACCTACCTTACAAAATGCATAAGGGAACTGGGAGTCTTATAACTACAGCTGGAAAAAAAACCCTCTGTAATACATGAAGTGATTTTTCCAGCTGGGAAAAGGTTGGTTGGGGTCCAAGCACATTTAACAGGAGAGCTTCCTCCTATTGTTTGGGAAACTGAAAGAAACACAAAGCAGAGAGAGATCAAACAGTTCCATCTAAAATAGATGGTGAACCAGCTGGGGGAAAAATACAAACTCCTGTGAGCCTTCCTTCTAAACCTGAATAGAACCAGCACTTTTATTTAGGTTTCAGAAAAGTTCTGTCTCCATAACTTGCTGCTTGTCCCATCTCCATAGCACAGAGGACAGCGCCAGCACTCCTTGCATGAGAATTGAAGGCTAGGTCCTCAGCTGCCTAAATTAAGGTATTTCCAATGAAGGATTAGCCCAATAGCAGAAATTCTAGCTCCCTAGAAGTTAGTCTCCTAGAATGGACAACTACTGCTATCATGGAAATGCTGTACAGTGAGATGCCAAACAGTTTTTTGGCCAGCTGTATACTGGCTGCATCTTCAGAGCTCTTGTACACTGATTTTTGCAGGCTGTTTTCAATAGCTGATGAATGCTCTTTTCTTCTACTTTCTCCTCCCGTATATCTACAAAAAAACCTTACCTCTACTCATGCCCCTTATCTCCCTCCATTTCCTTTTCTCCTTCATTCTAGCTCTTATTCTCCAGCCCTATCTGTACTTGGTCTTGCTCTTTTTACCCCAAACCCAGCAACAGCAGTGTACTATCTCTGTCCTTTTTACTGGTGTGTGGAAAAGTTGGGCACCTTGTTCAGTGGCAGTTTGGATATGCAGTTGCCCTCAGGCTCCTATGAAGTAAAAAGTTAGGTTTAGTGGATCGATGACAGACCAGCAAATGCTGCTGGACAGTAAGACAGACCCTTCCTGCAGCAGTACCAGAAGGGTAAAGCAATAAAGTCTCACTCATCTGCAGCTCTTGGCAAAGCAAACATTGAAACCCTGATACTCTCAGCATTTAAAGCCACTGGCTTTGTTATAATTTATGAAACATGTTTGTCCTGGCTCCTGGTCCTGTTTGTACATGCAGACATATGGAGTTGGCTGGCTTTTGCATACCTGTGCTTTCTTGGGCTCCAGGTCTGGCACTGGAACAGGCTGGAGCGTGGTGCCCTGTATTAACATACAGCTCTGAAGGAGTCAGAGATTTGTTGCTTTTGACACCCAGTCCCACTTGAGTAATTTGGGCAATTAGAGAAAGTCTCTTTGTTTTTGTAACTAGGTCAAAGCAAATCCCCTTTCATGCTCCTACTCTGTATATGATGAATGATCTGCTCCAGGGTGGTTGTTTTCCTTTTCTTTTTTTTTTTTTTTAACATCCACAAAAGAATTCTCATAGCAGAGAGAAATTGGTTCTTCTAGCAGGAGAAAGGGGAGGCCTGCCAAGGTAAACATACTGGCACAAGACTCAGTGTTTTGTCATACATTGTTCTAAACAGGCTCAGGTTTTCATTTCATTTTCTTTTTCATCCTAATACATTTGCTCCTGCAAAGCAACATCTATTCTGTGCAAAGGACCAGAACAGATGGATGGCTGACTTGATTATGGTGTTGTGAACTTAAGCAGCACACAGTTCTCCACTTTCCAGGGCAGAATCTAACGTAGGAAGCTTTGGGCAATCCCCTCCTGACATTCCAGTGCAGATATACCCGCCTGCATATCTATGGGAGCTGTAGATCTAAGGTAGATGCATGAGCATGAGCTAACCTCAAATACAGTGGTAAAGATGATAGTTTCAGTTTGAAGCCACCAAAAGCTTGCTGCTATATGATGCCCACGTTGTGGTTAGTGTGAAGTAAGCTGCCAAGGACAGTGCAGTTCTAACATTACAAAACCCCATTTTCAATATTGTTTTGAAAAGAGCCCAAGAACCTCAGACTCAGATCTGAATTATGCTCTTCACATGAAAGATTAATACTAAGGTATTTTCAACCCTGTGCTCAGGGTTGAGAAACCACCAAAAAATTAAAGAACATCAAGACAGAAGATTGACTAGTCAATCTAATAAACAAAAAATTAAGCTGGAGACAGTCCTCAGCAGCTAGTTTAGTTTGCTCTTCAGAACACTTCATTTCCTACTTACTATTTTATACCAGAAATTTTAACTTCCCTGTGATATTCAGCCGTAAGTCTATCCCCTGTCTTCCAGCTGGGCAGAAAATACTGCTTGCTCTGAACAAAATGATGTTTGTGTCCATCCATTACAATGTGGCTCCCTGCCAAATGCTGCATCTTGTGGCTCTCTTTTTGGTTGCTGCCACAAATATTTGGACAGCATCTGCTATGGAATTTCAGACTGGAGAGGGGGAAGCTGCACTGGGTATAGCTTGGATACATACACACAGCATATTAATGCTAAGAACACACCAATGCATTCTGGCCACTGTCAACTTCAGCTGTATTTTTCCATTTGTTAAGGCCAGATATAATGTCTTCAGAGCTGAGGAAAACTGAGAGGAACTCCATGATTGTTCTGGGACAAAATACAAAGAATGAAAACTTATGGCCTTTCTGATAACCTGAGTCAAATGGAGCAAGGTAAAGTAAGTAAAGCAACATGTGGTTCTTTGTGGGTTGGGGTTTTTCACCTCTTCTCAGCACAAAAATGAGGCAGTCCTATTCCTTCACCCAGACACACCCCAGCTTACAATGACAGAAACAGGTCCAGTTTTTGAAGTTCAAATGATGTGGATTGATGCCTACTGAGGACTAGCCCATATATCTTAATTTTAATAGTCCCTCAGCTTTTGGTTTGTTGTATTTTTTTAGCCCACAATTTAAAGGCAACTGTAGTCATACAGGCTACATCACACAGCCTTTTTACAAAACATAAAAGGCACTAAATCAAATTTATCTGCAGTCAATCAAAAGACTTCCAAATAATAAGCCAATAAGATCTCTTGGGAAAGAGACATTCTGTCCATAATAAAGACTAAAAGAAAACCAGCCTCAGCTTCATCTTCCACCTTCCCAACTCAGCCCACAGACTAAATACAGAGAAACTCTCTCTAATCTCACATTCACTGCATGTTTCTGTTTCAGAAAGTCAAGGCAAGAACACCAAAGGACAAAAAAAATCAAGAATCCTGGGGTTACTCTGTGAAATCTACATCCTACAATTGTCAACAGAGCAACTCTGAATTGAGTGTTGGAAGGGAAAGAAGGAAGGGGGATGTTGAGAAGGGTTTGTGGGCAGACACATGCTCAGCTATGTATGGCTTCGCTCCTGAATCTGAAGTGTACTTTAAAAAGTCAAGCTACAGATGAAAATTGCTGTTAGCATCTTGGCAACACAACCAACAGGGACTTTTAAGATTTGGAAATTCTTCCTCTTCTCTGGGTTGGGAACAGAATTACCTGAAACACTAAAGCTTTTAAACTATCATTACTGTCTGGGGACTTCTCCAGCTGAAATAAACATTAGCTTTGTGGGACATAGCATCATCTAGAGGAGTGCCAGAGACTCATTGCCCAGGGCAGAGGTGGCTGTTGAAAGGACAGCCTCCTCCCTCTGGGGAACCTGAGTTGCAGTCTCTGTCCCCAGCACAGTTCCTCCCTTCAGAGCAGCCTATGGCCAGCTGTGCCATTTCACTGGAATCCAACAGGAAAACAAAGTATGTAAAGCTAAGGTCATTCCTGAATCCACTACTATCTTCCCATCCTGTGGGCCTGCTCCTTCTGCAGAGGTCCCTGGACTGTGGTGCTACCCTGCACAGAAGCTGGCATTGTAAACACTCATTGTAAAGACCAGAGTAAGCAGCACTGCAGGATCAGCCTTTCCACAGACTGGAGGGGGCATCCAGGGCAGCCTCTGCCCTAAGCCCAGCCATTCTGTAATCAATCTTTCCTTTTTTTGATGGGGGACAGGACACCAGGCTTAAATTCCCACTTCTAAGTTCCATTTAAGTACTCTGTCTGTACAGGTAGGGCAGTCTTGCTGCTGTATGGCTCTGTCCACACTCTCTACTGGGAAAAGGTGAGGAGAGCAAGGCTGCAAGGACAGTAATTCAAATACATCCTTTATAAACTGGTGCTCTTTTGGGATACACTAACAACTGTGTAAGGCTATGACTGTGTGTGGTCATTGCCACATGTCCACTGCTTCCTGACTCAAAGAACAGGCAGTGCATGCTTCTGAACATCCCATGGTTGCAGAGGTGTCTGCACACTAGCTCTTAGTGGTACTAGCAAAATAATTAGTGTGCATGAAGTAAAGATTTGAGTAAACTAACACTGCCTCTTGATAAAGGATTTTTCTACCCCATAAATTATAATAAAATTACAAGTCAAGCAATTGCTGTTTAAAAATCCCTCCCCAGCCCCAACTTGCCTGAGAACCAAGATTTGACAAGCTGTCAGGAATGATCAGGTTCAGGAGGCTTAGTCTTCAGCAACAGATGCTTTCCCTTGCTCATCCACATCAGCTGGAGCCATTGGAGTCCTCCAAACCAGAGTAGGATCTTTTCTGGGATTTGGAGATCTCAGCCATGCCATTCCAGGGCCAGTATAGTTTGCAGGGATGGGTGAGGGCAGGGTTCAAGTACTCAGAAGGATTGCTACTGTTGTTACTTAGCATCTCAAAAACCCCCACTAAGAAGAAAAAAAAAATGATGTGCTGACTCAAGGTTAGCACCCTAAAGTAGGTGCTGTGTTTAATGTTTCTGTTGTAGCTGCTGCTGCAGGACTTGGTTATTCACTGTATATCTTGCTAGCTTAATGCAAAGCTAGAAAGATTTATGACTTGATTATTCTGTGAATATTCTGTATATCTCCGTAAATACAGGGGATAAAAATCCTGCATTACTTATATCCTCCATTATCCCTCCAGGTTTTTTTTTTTTTTTTTAAACAGACTGTACAGAATGTGAATCAGTGTAAACTGATTTTAAACTGTNAGGCTTAGTCTTCAGCAACAGATGCTTTCCCTTGCTCATCCACATCAGCTGGAGCCATTGGAGTCCTCCAAACCAGAGTAGGATCTTTTCTGGGATTTGGAGATCTCAGCCATGCCATTCCAGGGCCAGTATAGTTTGCAGGGATGGGTGAGGGCAGGGTTCAAGTACTCAGAAGGATTGCTACTGTTGTTACTTAGCATCTCAAAAACCCCCACTAAGAAGAAAAAAAAAATGATGTGCTGACTCAAGGTTAGCACCCTAAAGTAGGTGCTGTGTTTAATGTTTCTGTTGTAGCTGCTGCTGCAGGACTTGGTTATTCACTGTATATCTTGCTAGCTTAATGCAAAGCTAGAAAGATTTATGACTTGATTATTCTGTGAATATTCTGTATATCTCCGTAAATACAGGGGATAAAAATCCTGCATTACTTATATCCTCCATTATCCCTCCAGGTTTTTTTTTTTTTTTTAAACAGACTGTACAGAATGTGAATCAGTGTAAACTGAATTTAAAGTGTTTTAAGACATAGCATCATGAACTAGTATTTTCTACAACCCTCTCTATTCATGTATAAGTTTTTTGGGTGTTTTGTGTTTGGTTGTTTTTAACTAAGATAAACTAGCACTCTTCTTTATTATAGCATTATATTAAATATGTTCATGTATTTTCAGAAATAAATGTATTTATAATGTGTAACATACTGTATAGCTCTCCACTCCAGGATCCACTGTAATCCAAGCATAATAAATTTATTAAAAGTATCACTATTATGATAATCGTTTTCAGATATTTTATTAATGAACATTTGGCTTGTAGTACAGCAACTGCCACACCTTTAGGGTGTCAGGTTGCTAGTCAAGAAAGGAATTGTTACCTCCAAGCTTTTAAAGAACTTCTTTAGCTTTGTCAAAGAAGCAAGTTTGCTCTTTGGAAGCAGGTGCTGTTCTCAAAGACCTAGAGGGCGAGGAGAGCCTTTTGAAAATTCAGGTATAACAAAACATGTTAATTTTGAGCTGCCCTGTATTAGGTGCTGTTGCTGGGTTTTGTTTCCACAGACAGGCAGCACATATAGCACTTCAAAGAAAAATCAATTAGGGCACTGGGACAAAGTGTGCTGATGCTCAGCACTGGAGTTTCTCTCTGAAAATCTGGATTCAGTAGCAGCACTACACAACAGCCTCAAATGAGAGATCTTAGCTGTTCTTCCTCAGCCTTGATTCCCAGCCAGTAGCTGGGACAGAGAGGCTTCCTTTCCCCTGCAGGTGTCTAAGAACTGTGTACAGCACCCCCAACAGCTTTAACTGAACTGTATAACCAGGTGAGACAGAGTGAAGCTAAACAGGGTGCACACAAGAAGTCACACTACAGGTATTCAAACGAGAGTAATGGTTGAAAAAAAAAAATAAAAAAATAAAAAAAATCAGTGAGACTCAACTGAAGAGAAGCCTAGAAAAAAATTAAGCCAGAAGTGCAACTATGAAGGTAGAAAGGAAAGAATACACTCTTTGCAGAAGCAAATATTGCATAACAGGAGCCATGAGAGCCATTAATACCCCAGTGGTGCTGGAGAACAGACAGTGAACACGGGGCCAATGCAACAGAGGAGGAAACCTCCAGGTTGCCTTTTACCCTGTACCAGCTGTTCACAAGAACAACTCCTCTCACTGCTGCTCACAGCCTTCCTGCCAGCTGAGGACCAAGTAGCAAGCCTTAAACACAGAAGACTCCCCGGAGTGGATAAGGGAATTAAGTTTATTTCTTTGCTCACCCACCTCCACTTAGCACTGCATGTACCCTGCACTAAGCATCATACCAGCCTCCTACACATAGCTCTGCACCAAAAAGGACAGTCCCTGCAGGGGAATCCATGCAATTCCCATAGGATACACACCCAGAGCTAGCTCCCTGCCACTTGGGATGGTTCAGTAACCCAACAAAGGGCAGCAGGGACTTGACTCTCACAGCCCCTTCAGCATCCACACAGTCATCTAAGCTCTCTAAGCCAATATTTCTGTCTCCCTTACTGAGGCATAGGAAGGCTCCAGTAGCAGACAGGAGATGTTTAGGTCTTGGCTTACACACACAATTAAGACCAGTGCCAGAGCACCCTGCCTGGTGCATGGAGAAGGTGTGCTTTATATTACTCCTCTAATTGCCCAGTTAATTAACATTACAGACTGCTACTAAAGACTTGTCATTAGGCACATTATGAGTTTACACTCAGCTTTCCCAGACAGAGTTCCACCTGTACCAAGGTCATTTAGTTGTCAGAGGCCTGCTCCAAAGGCTGTTTGACCTATCTTCAGATGATGGTTTTTTCCAGCCTGTGATCTCTTTCTCCCTCCCACACCATACAACTTGGAACTTTTCTTCTGCTTAGATTTTTGATAGCATGCAAGATGAAGATCACTGGTTATCCTGACAGTAGCAGGGAAAAAGCATTTCTACTAGAAAAATAAAAATATAAGATTACTCCTGAAGTTTCTTGGAAAGGGAAAGGAACTAAAACCACTCTTTAAACACCCTCCAACCACACAGTATCAGCAGAACCTAATTAAAAAGAACAACATCTGCTGCCTCAAGCAATCCACTGATCAGTTCTTTGCTTCCATGTGTAAGTGCTACTCCTCCCTTTTAAAGACCCCAAAGCAATACAATTAAGACTTCTCTCCTGCCCTTAACAGGAAGAATTTGTAATCAAGCCTTAGAGGAAAAAAAAGAAAAGCATTTTTCCTTCCCCTCAAGGACTACCCCATCAGCTATAGGGAGATCTCAGTGTAAGTGCAAGCCCCAGAGCTCCCCCAGGCTGGGCAGGAAGGAGGGCGTGGAGCCCCATTTCCTCTCTACAGCCTGCAGAGTTTTGCTGTACTGTTTTCACCCAGGACCTCAGAAAGCAAAGAAGGGTGCTGCCCAGCTGCTGGGGCTGACACCACCACACTGAACTGCTCCTGATGCTCAAAATGGCAAGTTTTATCGCTCATCTAAAAGAAGTTTAAAAATTAAGAAAAGCACTTTTATGCCAACAGTGATGTCAAATTAGCTTTAATCCAAGACCTTTGAAGACTCCTGCCTGCTCTCACATGAAGGCTTAAGATTAAACTCTAAGTCAAGTTTGATTATTTATTTCCCTCCTGAAGTTCAAACCACCTAGACCCCCCTTTTTTTTTTTCCAGTTGGAATGATGTTTCCATGTTCTCATTCACCAGAAAAATGCCACCTTTTCTGTTTCTAGGGCAAGAAAGGCAAGTTCATGTGCAGCATCATTAGGAAGGCCCATTTGTGTAGTGCTTTGGCATCCTTGCTTTCCAGTCCTGCCACATGAGCACAGCCCTAACTTACCTAGTGACTTAGGGACAAGTGGGCAATTCCCAGCTCCTCCGGGAGGTCAGAATACCTGCTCCACATCCCCAGAGATGCAGATGCAGAACCTGCTTTTAGTGAATTTTGCTGCACTTCTGCTCAGTGTTTGAACAGTGCCTAGGTCACTAGTTTTGAGAGCCACTATATTCATTAACAGAAATGCCAACATCACCCAGCAGGAATCCTGCCTCAGTCTGCAGCCTAGGCCTTGGCAAGGTCTCCAGTTTGTCCAAGGCAGACAGATAACACCAAAACCGAAGAATTCTAGAGCGAGATGAATTTGGAAAGCTCTCACAGCCACTGGGATAATTTTTGCCTTGCAAATAAGTCTCACAGTTAGGGTCTCCAGGGGAAGGGGTACCACCAACCAAATGGGTTTGACAGTCACTTTATTGCAATGCATTGATTTCACGTGTTGCTGACACCTTCCTTTGCCACAGCACAGAAACCACAAGCGCCACACACAGAGCTGTCCCAGTTGCCACAGCAGCAAATCCCAGAGCCCAGGGGGCTGCAGCATGCACAGCCACTCCTGTTGGGAGAGACATCCCAATTAGTGCTCCCAGTGAGGCACAGGGGTGCCTCAGGGGCTCAGCCTTTCTGTAGAACAGCTTAGACCAGGCCCCTTTCCCTGCTCCACGCTTACCAAGGCCATCCTTGGCTGAGTCCTGCCTTAGCTCATCCTGGAGGAAAATCACAGGGCCTTTGCTGGACACATGGGAAGTACCTTCCTGAAAAGGATGCTGAGCACTCCTTTTAGCCCCTACAGAGCAATATGAAGGTCATAGGTAAGAAGAGGTATAGCCTGAAGTCAGCAAACTTTGTCTGGGTCAGCTTTAACACATGGGAAGCTCTGAAGGCCACACTTTCCATGTGAGTCCACACAGAACTAAGAGCCTGTGAAGATCTCTGTCTTTTTGGCATTAGTCAGTAGAAAGGAGATGGAAATGCTTTGCCAAGCTGTCCATTCCTCAAGGGAATTACTCCACAGGCTACCTGTCTCCTGCTCCCCAGCTTGGTTTCCCTACTCCCTTGCTGCCCCTTTGGAGAGGGAAGCAGAAGCCAGGACACTTACTGACTCTGGAAGGACACGTGGTGACACAGGACTCCTTCACAGACCGGTGGCACACCGAAGCACTGCAGTGCAGGTACACCTAGAGAAACATGGAACACACCCTGAAATCCCTCAGGCAGTGTCTGGAGATGGTGATATCCTACTGTGGTGCACTGACCCCAGCCAACAGCTAAGCACCCACACAGCCACTTACTCCCCTACTCTGCCCCAGCAGGGCAGAGAAAGAACAGGAAGAGCAAAAGCAAGAAAATCTGTAACTGGAGAGATAAAGACAGTGAACGAGAGGAAGAGAAGGGAAGAAAAAAAGCTAAAGCACTAGTGATGTAAAAGCAAGTCACCTACTCTGCTCCTACAGGCAGGCCAGTGCCCAGGCAGCTGAAGCATCAGCTACACTGGAAGATGAAATCCCCTAGTGTTTACTACTGAGCATGAAATCGTGCAGCATGGAATATTCCTTTGGCCACTTTGACTCAGCTCTGCTGCCTCCCAGGTTGTAGCCTATGCCATGGCTACACACCTGGGGCTGAGATACAGCAGAACGAAGACAAAGTCTTGGTGTTCTGCAAGTGCTATTCAGCAAACAGCAAGAACATCTGTTTTCAACACTTTTAGCGACAAATCCAAAGCCACAGCACCACATGGGCTGCTATGAGGAGCGTTAGCTCCATACCAGCGCACCTGGTCCTTGAGGGGAAGGCAGGAAGGGTCTGTTCGCCTTGTTCACATCCAGGCTGTAGCCTTGGAGCCCTCTGCTGTCCGCTCCAAGGCAGCTTTCAAACCTTTACACCACACACTTCCAACTCGGTCAAATTCGGCATTGCAGCACTTCTCCCTGACAGCTGGAATACTGCTGCCCGAGCACCACCTCACTCTGAACCTTCTCAAGTACAGCTGAGACCAGTTTTGAGTATTACTTGATCCCAGGAGTGCTGAGGGTGAATTTCATCTGACTTAACTGGAGGAGCTCAATGAGATTCAGAGCCCAGATGCTTCAAAAGGTACTCAAAGTTATTTCCAAGTCGTTTTGGCCAAGAAATGTAGTTTAGAGAATATTGATTAGCATAGCTAGAGCACATACCCTAAGCTAATTCACCAGACAAGCTAGCACTTGCTTAAGTAAACTACTACCCATCTAGTAGTCACATTTTCTGTCACATCCCTCCAGTGATGTTTCTTACCTCTACCACATTCACTTCAGGGAATAAGGTTTTTGGAATCAACCTCTCCCCTTCTGCTTCAGCAGGAATTTTCCTAGTCTTTGCCCCATTCCCCCAATGGGGCCAAGAGACTCATAGTTACGAAGGGGTTCTTATTGCTCACACATTTTACTTGTCTGCACTAGGAAGCCAGGCAGCCAGGACAGGATCTTACCAGCCCAGAGAGTTTCCCTTGAGAAGTGGAGTCCACAAAGGTGAATGTGTAGAGGGTGAAACGCTGGTAATGAGAAGGGAACAGTAGTCCTGAGGTGAAACTCAGAGGCATCAGCTGTGTCTGGTAGTTGTCCCCTGCATAAGGGCACCTGAGAAGAAAGGTAAGCAGTGAAAGAAGAGCAAGTTGTTCCCCTGACCCAAAGTTTTTTACAAGTCACTTACCCATCCACCAAAATTGGCCACTGCAGCTGCTGCTGGGGGTTGGTGCTTGGTGTGGCCCAGCAGTGGTGCAGAACTAAAATCAGGTCTGGGTCTGTTCTCTGAAGGATCCTGACTTCTGCATAAACAGGGTCTCTCAGAGTCTTCACAACAGGATAGTCACTGTCTGTATAGTAGGAAGTATAGCTTCCATCTAGGACAGAAGAAACCCAAGAGCCATTTAAGAGCAGGAAGAAACAGGAATAGGCATCCCTTACAGCCAGATCAGTAAGTTCCCACCATGGCAGGGAAGCAGTTCTGGGTTAGCCCATCAATACTCCACCATTACTCAGAGACCAGAGCCCTGCACTGAGAGGCACGAGTAGGTACTGCAGACCTCTCCTACCTGAGGCAACACGCAGCTCCAAGGACAGAGGACCTGGCTGGGACAAAGAAGGGAGTGGTGGCAATGTGAAGACCTGGACACTCAAGGGAACAGAGCTCCCACTGATGGAATAACTACATCGGACATGTAACCTGGTGGGAAAGGAAAGCTCCAAATCAGGCAAATAACAAAAGCCACTCTGATACCCCCTTTCTCCAACATGGCAACATATCATCTGCTTTAATTAGTTTTATGCTCTTTCTTCCAACACTTTCTTTTAACAAATACTTGAAATTCTCTTTAGTGTTTAGATTTGAGGATCTGCAGATTGTTACTGGTCAACATCAGATTTATTCCTCCCAATTAGAGATATACTAGTCTTTAACCTAATCCAGTGCCCTCATGTGAATTCAGTGCTTGTGACAAGCAGAAATTTCTCTAGTGACATTGAACACAGTGACACCTAGCAACATCAGTCCCAGGGTAATACCTGAAAATGCTATCCCTAGTGACAGAGCCAAGGCTCCCAGTCTTCACATCCCTGCTTGCTACCAACTCATTCTCATATATGGCCTGGTCTCCAGTCATCTGGAATGACAAATAGGTGCCATTACTGTGGTCAAGTCAGGCTGGATCAATATAAAGCTGGAGAACAGCATTTGGCCTCTGGAAGTCTGTGGGATGTCCATTAAGGACCCAAAGCTATGTCAGGTTGTTGCAGCTCTTACCTGAAAAGTAGTACCACAGGCAGAGAGTGGAAACTGGTACACAACAAAGGCATTGTTTGTCAGGACAGGGACACAGCCAGTACTGTGTCCACTGGCCAGTTGCACTGAGTCCAGGGCAACAGGTGGCAGGGTCACATCTCGAGAAACAGCAATAGAAAACTGGCCATCTGGTGTGCAATGAGCTGTCACTGGAGAAAAAGATATAATCAGTCTTGAGCTCAGAGATAAGAGGGATGGACAAGAGGCCCTAATATCAACCAAGACAAGCCCAGCAAGTCCTGCAAGCTGTCCTGCCTTTAACCCACAAAACAAGTGCTAAGTTTGGCAAGACAAATGCACCCAGCTCCAACAACAACACCGATGCTGGGCATAGAACCAGGTGTGTTGCAATACAGTGGAAAATGCTGGACACTTCACTGGGACATTATATTCTTGACAGCCAAAAACATAGCCTTGAGCCACCTGCAGGAGTGGTACACACCAAGCTTGCCCTGCCAGCAAAGTGAGAGATCCTGTTTTGCAGCAGCTCAGGAGGGAGGGAGAACAGCTGCTCAGGCTTACCTGTGTTGCCAAAGTAGCAAGGTTTCACCCTGTCTCTGGGGTCATAGCAGCAGCCTCGTGCTTCACAGGCTCCCTGGCTGATGGGCAGGGAGGCACACAGCAGCCGGTCCTGGCTGGGAACAGCTGAACAGACACTACTGCTTGGAGCATCCAGGGCTGGAAAAAACAGCAGGGGGACAAAGACATGAAGGACTTCAACACTGGTTGAAGGTGTCCTGGTGACTGCACACAAATCAAGGGAAATGAGAGTCAGGTGAGGGTCAAACACATGGCCTGGATCTGGCATGGAAGCCTGCTCAGGAGGGACCTGAATTCCCACGGAACATAGACTCTCCCTGAGGCTATGTACAGGAAACTGGATTTACATCGGATCTGTCAAGATAAAGCATTCTAGATCAACTCTTGGTAGTTAAGAAAATCATTGTACCTAGTCTCCAGTTCAATCTCTGAACTTGTAGGAACTCATGTAGCCAGAATCTAGCTGGGAGACAAAACATTTACCTGCTGACCCTGCAGAGAGGCACAAGCCCCCAGCAAGCTGGTGGCTCCTATGTCCAGACCCTTTTCCATGGAGCTTTCTGCACAGCAGTAAGTCCCCTTTCCTAGCCTCCAAACTGACTAGGAACAGCCATCTGAAAGGAATGGCACTCATCACCACAAGATTCTGACAGGTGCTTATATCTTACCAGGAAGATCCACAGGGCACCTGAGCAGTGTCTCTTCATGAAGAACCTTTTGTCCAGCAGCATCTGTTCCTTCAAGCCCAACCAGTATAAGGTAATTGTGATCCTAGGGGAAAGCCACACCCATCAGGACAGCCACAGCAGCAGTAGTTACAGCCCCAGCAGAATCCTTAAGGTCACTCACCCACTCAAAGACATAACAGCCATCATAAGAGACCAATATTTTCCTGGAGCCATCTGGAGTCCCAGATACCAAGAGCCCACAGCCAGAGTCATTCTGCAGAGCATGTGCCTTCCCTTCAGTATCTAGGGAAAGAGGACACAGCAGCAGGGGCTTCAGAGTCCCACACTGCAGATTAGACCCACTACAATCCTACCTTTCTGTAGGAAATAGAGACCTATCCAGTATTAGGGTCTGGAACAGCAGTGAGAAAATTCAGCAGCCAAAACATCCAGACCCATGCACAGCACTCCACCAAGTCCTTGACTGCTGTGTCATATAAACAGCTCTCTGATTATGCAAGATGCACAGAAACTATTCAGCAATACTTCACACCAAAACCTGTTCCTTTCTTCTCATTCCATACACCTCTTCATTTGGGCAAAGATATGGCTAAAAATGCCTCTTCATATTGCCTCACCCCAAGTAGTCAGCACAAATGAAGCATTCCCTTCCCAGCCTGGAGGTAAGGTGAGCTGTAAGCTTTTTTGGCCACAAGTCAGCAGGGTAGGATCAGAAAAAACACTGACATGAGCCCCCAGAACCAAGGCAAGGGGACCAAGAAACACCCAGAAGAGCATAGCTCCTGATACAGCCCTAGACCACCCTACAGCACCCATCCTGCTCTCTTGCAAGGCTCTTAGCCTAGCCTTTTTAAATTGTGGAGCCAGCTGGGACCACAAATCCCTGAAGTATCCAGGTGGACCCAGCCCAGCAGTTTAATACCTTCCATTGCCCTCACCTGAACTCAGCAGAGTCTGCTTGCACTATTTGAAGAAAATCAAAAGGCAAAAGTTGAGCTAATGTCAAGAGATGGGTCTCTATTCATACTGTAGAGCCCTAGAAGGGTCTTCAAGCCTTTTTTCCTACCTTGAGTTCTTTCCATGGCTGGGACATGCAGGAAATCTGGTTGCTTCTCCCCATGCACCCCATTGGTGCTCTAATTGCTCATTACATGGCATGAGTGCAAGAAACCCAGTGACAATGCTCTTTTACTCTTTTAAAGGTTACATGGGTTCAAAGGCCAGACACAGGGTGCTGACATAAAAGCACAGAAACAGCCCTCCTCATAAAATCTGTGAGAAATCATGGAGCTCAGAAGGCTTGCACACCTAAACAGTGGTGATTCCCCATAAACACTCTTGGCTGGGGACTTACAGCCCTGTTTGCAGTGTGGTTGTGTGGGGATAGTTGTAGGACTGGCTCAGGCCTGGCTGCTAAGTGGCAGGCTGGTGTGCTTTCTGGGACCCCTACCCCCAAAAACTGGCAGGTGGGCCCCTGAGATGGGCTTGAAACACAGGGAAGGGGAGCCTCTGTGGTCCCAGAGAAAACTCAGCCTGCCAGCAGCCATTGCTGCCTGCCTGTAGCTGCAGTCTCATGGAGAGCCTTCTCCCCAGCCATACATCAGGCAGCCACACCAAGTGAATGCCTCATTGTCCATCTTTCCATACATGTTTCTGCATTCATGCAATGGAACTGTGAATGTCTTTGCACTTCTGCCCTCAGTAGACCCTTCAGCTCCTGCATGTCCTCACAGCACTGTACAGCATCAGGACACTGGCCCCAGCCAGCCCTCATCACAGGCATGGTGGGCAGTCTGAGGGAAGCATTTCCTTTGCTCTTCTACCTCAGCCCACAGCTCATCTTTGCTGCACAGCTGTACAAAATGCCTGATCCTAGCTGGTCAAGAATGTCACTACCTCTACAAGTGCCTATCTCTGCTAATTTCATGCACCAACCAGGATGGCTGCTCCACAAAGTACAAGACCTTGTCAGCAGCTCTGCACAACAGGAGATGCAGACAATGGATGTTGACAGGCTGAGGCTTGAGCAGCCCTCCTGAACCAACTGTGCTCCCCACAGTGCCTGCCTGGCACTGGACAGCGACAGTGGAGAGATACCCAGGGAAAACACTTGGACTTTGGCAGGGAGGAAGGCTTCATCTCTTTGGAAGCTGAGCGCTCTGCATGCCCAAATCACATAATCACTGCATGACTGCCAAATGCTTCCTTTGACTTCATTACCTTCTGATAATTGGGTAAAAATAACTAAAGTACTTTGGACCTTTACAGAAACACTTCTATTACTCTTCGACCCATAAATACTTTACTTATGTTGAGAGCAAAAATGTCTACAATTGAAGAATAATTCTGTGTGAAACAACCCTGGAAATGCTATAGATCCACCAAGTAGTACCTGTGCTGAGAACAGTTTCAGTAACTGCCCTTTCCTAGTTCCTACACAGACACCAAACAGCTGTGTTTGATCATGTACGGATGGGAGGCTCTTCAAATGAGCCTGAAATTCATGGAAATTAAATGCTTTGTTTGAAAGAAGTTGTTATGGAAAGAGGAAAGCAGCCTAGCTGAAATGAAACAAGCAGGTCTCTTCCTCAGAAATCTTTTCTTCACCCATTTGATAGTTCTCATGCATTACAGTAACCCAGCTGTAAGCACCAGTTTAGATAGCAGCCAAGAGCACCATGGACAGGAAGGAAATGCAGAGGATGAAGGTAGGTGAAGAAAACATCTCAGTGGACCACTAGTCTGATCAATGAGTGTCCTGGAAACAAGGGAAATTTGTAGACAAGGTGGCTAGGTCGCGAATACTGGTAGTTGGCAGCTACCTCGTGGCAGTGCAAATAAACTCTTAGGAATTTCATTTGGTGAAAGTCCATGAACCTACCTAAACTTCCATGAACTGACCTGACAACCTCTGCATTGATGCAGGAATTTGGCCAGCAGATCACCAACTAGCCAAAAGTTGTTGGCAATTCAGTTTTCCCACCAAAGTATTGAGTATGGCTCTCTAAGAAATAAAATGAGATTTAAAAAGAACAACTAGAAAATTATTGTACCTATCCAAGAGAACAAGGATGACTTAGAACTCCCTTCTGTAGGGAAGGTACAAAAATTTTGCAAGGAATGGAGACCTTCACTAGCTCCTCTGAGTGAAAGGGAAACTCACATTAACACGCTGCTGTACAGCAAACACAGCATCCCCAACAAAGCACTCCGTTCACCCAGGCCTCTTGCTAATTCCCACCAAATCCCACATCCCCTATCCTTGCAGCACCTTCTGATCAGTTTTGCCTGCAAATGTGCCACAGTTTAGGAGAGATGGAGGGTTGAGGCCAGCTTGAACAAGCTGAGCACAGCCCTGAGGGTTGTTTCTACCAGACATGGCCACTGCTCTTAGGACCCCACCCAGGCCTGAGTAATCTTGGGCAGGAAGCCTCCAGCTCTTTTTTAAGCCCTTGCAATACACCAGACATGCTTTGCTGTCTCCCAGAGCACCTAGGGAACTTCCAAGGCACTTGTTCCTCATAGTGGAGTCAAACATGAACAAATCAAGCTGTGCATGTCAGCTTCCAGCAATAGGTTGGACGAGCTTCTTTGACAGGCACAAGGACTAGCTGGCAGGTTGCCATAGCCTATACCCAGCCTCAGACAACTGCATCTCTGTCCCAGCTTGGGAAGCCATTTCCCAGAGACTCTCTCCCAGAGACTCTCTCAAGTTCTGGATTTCCTTCTTCTCTGTCTGTTTTTCTCTTTTACTCCTCTAGGAGGCCTTGAAGAGGTCAGAGTCTCAAGGTCTCACCCCCTTTTCTTACATCTTCATTTTGTCTCATCCAGCAAGTCCTTTCTTGTGTATTGTCACGTCTGGAGACCTTTCTGGCCTTGCTAGGTACACATTTTATATTTTCCTCTCTGGTGAGGCCAGACACCCCTAGGGAGAGAGACTGAGGCTATAGTTGTGCACTGAGGAAAACACAGTTGCATGTCCTTTGGCAAATCACATGCAGTGTGAACTTCACTAATAATGTCAGGAAGATTTAAGGAACAATGAAGGATGGTTCACACCACTGAGGGCTTGCACAATCAGTACTGAAGAACAGAAAACCCAAATGTCACTGAAGTACTTGGAAGATGCTCTTGTGACAGTGAATATCTGTGAGCGCCTCAGTAGGAGAGTGTGCCCCTGCATGATCTGTTTTAACAATCAACTCTAGGTAAAACAAACAAGTTGTATGAGCACATTACCAATTTCCTAATCTCTGTTGGCAACTGCAGTTGTTTGATATAAGGTGTGTCTTCAATGAATAATTAATACCAATAAAAGTCTTAATTTCATAATCTAACAGGCAATCTAACAAAACGATTAACTAGTAACACTGACTGACTCTGCCATGTGACCCAAAACCTGCTCTTGAACTAACACAGACCTTTGGTATAAAAACTCAGATTCTGACAGCCAGAGTCACTCCCTCCTGAGCCACAGAAGAAAATGGAGCTCCTGGGAGGAGTCACTGTTGTTCTCCTGGTTTGCATTGCTTGCCTGCTCTCCTTTGCATCATGGAAAGGAAGGTCTGGAAAGGGGAAGATGCCTCCAGGACCAGCTCCCCTTCCCATTCTAGGTAACCTGCTGCAGGTGAAACCCAGTAACTTGGCCAAAACCCTCCAGAAGGTAAGGCTACATCTTCTCTCTTTCTGCTGTGGGTGAGAAATGTGTGGGACCTGTGCGTGGGGTCAACCTGTGGCTATGGCTTGATGACTTGCAATTCCAGAGGAGCAGAAAAGTCATGGGGATTGCAGCTGCTTCCCCTCATTGCTGTTGCCATGTTCAGGGCTGATAAGTGGGACCCATCTCCACAGCCACATTTATCATGAGAGAACCAAACCTTGATGTTGCCAATGTGTGAGGCTAACTGCCTGCTGTGGGAGGCAGCAGCAAGGAGACTTTCCCACTCTTCCTCACTATTTGCTCCATGGCCATGTTCCCTCTTGCATTTTTACAGCTCAGTGAAGACTATGGACCAGTGTTCACAGTGCACCTGGGCACTGAACCAGTGGTGGTGCTGCATGGACATGATGTGGTGAAAGAAGCCTTGATTGATCGTGCGGACGAGTTTGCTTCCAGAGGACACATGCCAATTGGAGACAGGGCTAACAATGGATTAGGTATGTTTGCTGACTGAGCTCCTTCTGAAGCAGAAGGGAAGGGCTGGGGATGTGTTCAGCACATTAGAGCTGGAGTGTACCTTGCATGAGGGAAAACTGCAAGGGGTGGGAGCAACCCACCTGGAGAGGGGAAGCCGGAGAGGGCTGTAATTGCTGACTTCCACCACTCAAAGGGCGTGAGGTAGCAGAGAAGGGGAGCCAGATTGTTCTCAAAGATGGACAGGGAAATGGCAAGGGGCAGCAGCCACCAGCTGCAGCAAGAGAAACTGTGTATGGGTGAGTGATGAATTATTCACAAGGATGATGGGCATGTAGTGGAGAAGGCCAAAAGCAGGCAGTTGGACTTCAGAACCTCAAAACCACAGTACGCTGTGATTTACCATGTCAGTGCTCTCCAGGGACACAATTCACTGTCACCATGAGCCACTGTTCATCTCACACCCAGCATGCCCAAGACAGTCTTCCCTCTTCCTTCTTCCCCTGCAGGGATTGTTTTTAGCAACAATGAGCCATGGTTACATGTCCGGCGGTTTTCTCTCGCTACTCTGCGGAACTTTGGAATGGGGAAGAGGAACATTGAAGAGAGGATACAGGAGGAATCTGAACACTTGCTGGAAGAGATCAACAAAACAAAGGGTACAGTCCATTTTTAATATATTTTATGTTTGAAAAAAATAGGCTGTATTAAAGGAGCTCACATCTTTAGCAAGGAATGAAGTTCCTATGGATTTGGTCCATGCACCAGCTACCCCTCATTACAAAGCTGTAATAATTTTGTGATCATGTTCTGTTCTGTTTGGAGGACCCTTCTGTGTCACTCAGAGACTGATCTGATAGATTCCATAACAATCAGAGTTCAGATTACCCACAGTAACCATAAGTAGACATACAACATTTCATGGAGTTTTTTTTTATAGTCTGTAACTTTTCTGAAATCACAGGAGCACCTTTTGACCCAACCTTCATGCTGAGCTGTACTGTCTCCAATGTCATATGCTCTATTGTCTTTGGGAAACGATATGATTATAAAGACAAGAAGTTCCTGGCTCTGATGAACAACATGAACAACATCTTTGAGATGATGAACTCTCACTGGGGACAGGTACATTCAATAGGCATTTCACAGTGGCAACATTCTCCCAGGGGAGGGGACATCCCTTCCAATGAAGTTCCATTTCAGTCTTCTAATTAGGACCCCATCAATGCTCTGCTGCACTGAAGGCATTTCATTCAAGAGGAAGAAACACCCTCACCAAAGCTGGAATTGGCTTTGCCAGCTAAGTGCAGCTTCCCAATAGTCCTGGACACCCTTCTTCTCCGCTTCTAAAGTTCCTCCTATTACTACTACTACTACTTAGCAAGCCCTGCCAGACTGCCCAGCCTCATATCCTTCTGTTTGGCTCAGTTGACAGGGTTGTGGCTTTCCTGGGCTTTTGGCTAATATCAAAGGATGGAGCAAATGTCATACTAGGGACCTTCCTGTTTCTTTCCTTCCAGCTCTACCAGATGTACTCAAATATCCTGTATTACCTGCCTGGCCCACACAACAATATATTCGCAGAATTTGATGCTCTGAAAGCATTTGTATCAGAGGAGGTGAAGTTACATGAAGCCTCCCTAGATCCCAACTCCCCTCAGGATTTCATCGACTGTTTCCTCAACAAAATGCAGGAGGTAAGGAGACTGATGGCCCCAGCTTGTCCCCAAACACACCTATGCTGAGTCCTTCCCTCTCACAAGTAATACAGACATTGGGCTGACCCCTTCCCAGTCAGCTGTGCAATGTGAAAACAGCAACAATACCCCAGATATTGCCTGTGTTAGAGCTTATAGCTCTGGGTCTGCGTGCTCACTAGCCATCACTACCTGCAGCTGTTCGGAGAGGGAGAGCTTCCTCTGCTTTCACCACAACACAGGGACTTTTTCAGTTTGGTCTTGCAGTTCTTTCACTGGAAAGCAGCTGGCACAGCAAACAAGCAGTGGAGTGCCATTCAGTGCACAGCTTAAAAGAGGGTTGGTATTGAGTTTACTGCTCAAGGTAGCATTGCAATGCCCCAGACGGCTGTTGCACCCTAGCAGAGAAATGCAACAGCTCTAGGAGAGAAGGAAGGTCTGGGATGACATGAGAAAGGGCCACTTCTCTCAGCTCAGCCAGAGAAAAAGCAAAGCCTTTTCCTTAGGAGAAAGATCGTCCCAATTCCAGTTTCCACATGAAGAACCTGATAACAAGTGCCTTCGACTTGTTCATTGCTGGAACTGAGACAACAAGCACCACTGTACGATATGGGCTTTTGCTTCTTCTCAAATATCCAAAGATACAACGTACCAGTTTGTGACCTCTTCCTCTCTAGCTAGTCCCCTGGGCTGGGCACTAACACCAGATCCTTCTCCCAGATTTTCCCCTCATCTCTCTCTCTCTCTCTCAGACCTGACTGTGGTTACTCAGTCACATCTTTATTTAGCCAAATCAATAGAACTTTCTTTGCATGGGCAGCAGTGCAGCTGTGTTCCACTCAACATTAAAACCAACGTAATGCTCCAGCCACCTGTGATTTGTAAACAGCATAGGGCAACCTATTTAGAGAGGTTTGGTTTTATTTACCCATTTGATGGTTTGTGCCTCTCATGACAGAGAAAATTCAAGAAGAGATTGACCAAGTAGTAGGACAATCAAGAAAACCTTGTGTGGCTGACCGGACCCAGATGCCCTACACAGATGCCGTGGTCCATGAAATCCAGCGCTTCATCTCTCTTATTCCCCTGGCTCTCCCTCACACTGTGACCAAAGACACCAGCTTCAGAGACTACATCATTCCTAAGGTTAGCTCCCTCAAGTTCAGCAGTTCTTAAGCTATCACTTACAAGACACAAGTTAGAACTGTTGTGGCCTGACCCTGTTTCCACCCAGCCCTTTGTGAGGGTTTTATCCTGAGGCAGCTGTAGCTCACTTGCACTCCCTTGTTGATGCTCCATTGGCCAAGACTGGAACAGTAGCTCTAACCAACACTTTTGTTCCCTTGCTCTGCAGCTTTACCTATTTGCAGAAGCACAGTGGGTTCACAAATACCCAGAGCAGTGATACTTCACACAAAAGGTAGCAAAGTTGAGGAGCTGCTCACCACCATCCAGCATAGTGCACATGCTTGGGAGCAAAGTCATTTGCTGGTTATTGAGCACAGAAAGACTGAGCCACAAATGCTGTAGGGCATGTTTGCATTGAATGGAACAAACCAAACCTGTTTGCTCTGTTCTAGCACACTTCCTGAGGCAGTCTCTGCTGGCCACTGCCAGTCAGGCTGGTGGGCTAGAGCAGCCCATGGCTTGGCCTGGCCTGCTGCAGCCGTGCTCCTTGCTCCTCTGGGTGACTATGGGAAGCTGGGAAACAGCAGCAAATGGGCTGCTGGTGGTGTGGTTTCCAGCTGTGTAAAATCATAAGGCAGGGCCCAGAGAACTGCTCAGCTGCCAGCAGAGAGCTCTTGTGCATCGCTGCAGAATACTCCAGCCCCTGTTAATTGGCTGGCCAGGAGGTTGGAAGATAGAGGATTGCAGCAGGAGAAATTTGTCAGGAGAGGGAAATTCCACAGGAGTTTCCTTTCTACAACCTTGTGTGCTTTTGATATTTTGGACTTTCTGAAAAGAAGAGACACAGTGCATCTACAATATTGTGAAACACCAAGGAGAAGAATTAGGTGGGGTGTGCCCTGATGACCAGAGCAAGATGAGGATGAATGTTCTGGAGATGAGAGGGGGAATTCAGGAAGAGCAGGCAACAATTGCTGTGACATTCAGTAGGGTCTCTCTAAAGCTGCCTCCTCTAAAGAAGGGTCCTCAAAGGGAAACCAAAGGCACCAGTAGGGTTATACAGGGAAGCACAATCTCAGCTTGGCAGGCAGTCAGATTGAGTGATCTCATTTGCCTGCCTTTCATGTTCTGCTCTTCTTGTGTTACACTTCAGGGCACCACGATTTTCCCTGTCCTCGCTTCTGTTCTCCATGACAGTAAAGAGTTTCCAAACCCACATGAGTTCAATCCTGAACATTTCTTGCATAAGAACGGCACCTTTAGGAAGAGTGACTTCTTCATGCCCTTCTCAGCAGGTAAAGCACAGGTTTGCTCTTTTCCTCTATGTCAGCCTCCACCTGTGGTGACTGCCCTGCCTTTCCCTGCAACACACAATTGCCTCTTCCCAACACGGTCCCACTGGTGCTTCCTTGGGGTTCACTGCTCTCTGGATAACTCCTCCCTGCTGCTCCCGTCTCCAGTGGCATCTCCCATCTTCTTCAGGCCTGACAGCTTCTCTAATCTACTAAGAGTTGTCAATGTAATGATGTGAATGGGATCCACTGGCACTGTCTAAAATACCTGTCACCTTCCTGCACAACCACCCAAGTTGTCTTGAACAAATCTTGTTGCGATAGCTCCACTTTTCCGCAGCGCCTTTTAAGTACCTTAGGCTACATGCAACCATTCACCTACCAATGGGCCCAACCTTCCACTTTCTCACCTGTGCTTTGCCACCCTGCTCTCTCTCGACTCCTGTGATGTTGGCTCCACAGTTAAGTCTTCTCCTGCTCCTGTTCTTCCTGTCAAGAGTCTTTTGCCAACAAACTCTTCTCTTGAAAATGTCCTCGGTAACCCTGACAGTCATCTCACTGCTATGGCTGTGTGTAGTAAACAGAGCTGTGCAACACAGCTGCTTAGTACAAACTCTGGTCTACTCAGAAACACTCACTGAGTTCTATTTGCTGCTTTCACTTTCAGGAAAACGAATATGCCCTGGAGAGAGCCTGGCACGAATGGAGATATTCTTACTTGTAGCCACCATCTTGCAGAACTTTACTCTGAAGTCTGTTGTCAAACCCCAGGAGCTCAACGTAACTCCAACTCTGAGTGGGACAGGCAATGTACCTCCTGCCTACCAGCTCTGTGCTGTCCCCCGCTGAAAAGACTGAGCCCCTCTCCAGTGTCCTGAAACTGGCTATTCCTTCACATCTTCTTTACTAAAATTAACAGCGGGAACACTTTCCCAGGCCTTCAGGAAGGCAGTCCAAACAGGTACATGCACTAAATAGCGACCTCTGAAGCCTCCCAGAACTCCACCACCCTGAAGGAGGCCCTGGCATTGCAGCCTCTTGCACTGATGCTCTGTCACAGGATCACTGAGCACAGTGGCTGCATCAAACAGCCGGTTTTGTCACCAGCACAGCACCCATGGCTGCTCCTGCAGCACGTGTCCCACCAAGACCATGCTTTGCAGATGGAGAGTGCTGCATATGTGTATATTCATGATCCAATAAACAAAAATCCACTTATGAAGATTTGAGCTGTTATTTATTTTGGTTTGGGGCAGTGCCCACATCTACTGCTGCACTGCAGAGTAGGTCTGCAGAGCCTGTGGCCAGCACCCACTGGGAAGGACTGTCCCTTCTGGGCAAAGACCCTGCCTTTGTCATCCACTGTGCTCACTTCTGCTGCTTGCAAGGAGCTCCAGAGCAGTCACAGCACACCACCAGTTGGGAAGGCTCCCAGTACTGGAGAGGAAGGGTATCCTGCAGCCTGTCTGCCAAATGAAAAGAATGCATTCATGCTTTTTGCAGGCCGTTGCAAGGACATCACTTACCTGAGCACTGGAGACTGCAACCAACTCTCTGGCAGCTCTTTTTCTACCATCAGTATCACTGCAGGGGTTCAGATGTTCTTTATTAAAATGAGTTAATTTAGGAAGAGGGTAGTGTCTCTTATTTCTGCCCCCAGCTACAATTTGGTGCCCTTCTTTCAGTAAGAGACTGGATGGTTTTCATAAAAATATTCCACCACGGATGACTTTCTTCTGGGCTTCTTTGTTACTGTGGCCTTTGGTTGTGTTTGGATGTTCTGTTTTTTGTGTTTGTCTTGATCTTCATGTACATAGATACTTGTTGTCCTCTGCATCATGGTCATATAAAAGTCCTAGAGGCAAAATATAATTTCTGTGGTTGGTTGTCACAAGGCACTCAGAGACCATGTGGGTACTGCAGAGAAAACAGTGTGCAAAAATTCCCACCTCCTTTGGAAATGTTTAGCATTATTTTGACAGAAATACCTTATTTGCCCACATCTCAGGTCCATCCCTCCTTGTCCCCCCATTTTTTCCTGTGAAGGCTAGAGCTCTGATGCTTGTGTACTCTATAACAATGGCAAACCATTGCTGACTGCTAATCTGAGATTGCATCAAATGGACAGACATGCAAGCAGAAACAGCAGTCATGTGTGAGACCCAGGCACAATGGGGAGGAGATGATCTTGAGGTTTTCATCAGTCTAAGGCTGCCCTCAGAGCCAGTCATGTATGTAAACCCAGCAGCATGTATGCTTTGTTGAGAACAAGTTAAAAAATAGCTCACATCTGCAGGTCTTGGAGGGGATGATTCATATTCATGTCCTTCCTGCTGATGTTGATTCATCTGAGGTCATGAACAAAACCATGACAAAAAACATCTATCAATAATTCACAAACAACTGCATGAGAAACACAGGGCAGTGAGAAAATATTCTCTTACTAAACAGCTCCAGAACAAAGGACATGCTCAGGGGATAAATAACCACACAAGGGATAATATCTGGGATAATATTCAACATATGCTAAGCTGGATGCAAAAATGCTCTTTCATTTGGAACAATGACAGGGTCCTCTTGACACCTGCCCATAAGAATGACTTTGCAGAGAGAGCACCAACCTCCTCTTTGCTCCAACTGCCCTAAGACCAGACAATACCTCCAAGGACAGAAAGGCAGGGGGAAGATGCTAAAATCCAAGCAGATATCTGAAACCATCTCTTGCACTGTAAGGAAAGGCAGAGCTAACGAAGGAGTGAGTTTGACTGATGTGGTTGCAGCAGAGAACAGGAGGGTTAAACAGCCCACGGAGCTTTTCAGCCAATAGATAGGTGGTCCAGTGGCCTCTGACCTCCCTCACTACTCCCATACAAAAACCCAACTCCCACTCATCATTTCATGCTTCTCCATGAAAAATCCCTGCATGCAGTAATGGCAGACTGCCCAGTGTCAGGGTCAGTGCTCGTCTTAGGATAAGCTTCTATTCCTGCTAATACATGCAGGACCTGCAAAGAGGAAGAGATGATGGCATTTCTCTTGGGCTCAGAAAAACTGGCTGGGTCCCAGCACATCCAGGCTCTGGCATACACCTGGGAAGCAGGGCTTCAGGGCACTGGAGCCTCCATCTCTTCTCTACCAGCTGCATGGCAAATAAGGCAGCTTCTGGCCCTAAGAGTGCGCTTAAAATGAGGCACAGAGGGAATCCTGCTTTTGCTTTCTAAGACTACCACCTCAGCTGCCAGAGCATTTGCTGGAAATGCCAGGACAAAGTGGAAGATTTCTACTGGCTTGATGCTGAGCCTAATGAGCCTGTCTGGTCTGAGGCATCACTCTTTGTCTGAAGTAAGTCATGCCACTGGGTCATACTGTGCCATGGTACTCTGGTGCAGGAGGCTACATGGGGATGCTTATTCCTTACTTCATCTCCATTGCTGCTTTGCCTTTGGCAACAGCTGGGAGGAAATTCAGATACCATGGAGGTTTGGGTAGCTGTGACACACACCACAGGAACTATTCTGGGTGGTGGTATATAAATGAATTAGGTGTGTGTTGGGGAAAGAACGCAGGCATGGTCCTTAGCAAGCAGGGTAGACATCAAGCAGTGGACAGAAAGAGGAAGAAAAGCATTTTAGCTGCTGCCTTAGTAGTATTTTGCTGCCACAGAAACTGGACTAAAATTTTGCAGTAAGGAACATTTGCCTTGTCCTGCTGTCCTTCACACAGGAGTTTCTTATCTCTGGGTCTTTGGGACCCACTGCTGAAGGCCCTAGCCTGTAGTGCAGCAAATGAGCTAGTCCTTTGAAAAAGACTCAAGGACTGATTCCCAGACCTCTGATACTGATCACTGCAGACCTGCATCTCAGCCCTCTGAAGTGTAAGCAACACATGGAACAACGTAGCCCTTTGGCTGGGCAACTTGTTTCTCTGCCCCACTTTCTAAATGCTCCCTGGATTGCAACAGCCAATACAAACCTAAAGGCCCATAGGAAAGTTCCTTCCTGGTATTAGCAGTACACACAAGGAACAGTTGGCAGGACATGCAATGTAGTAAGAAATTTCCTCCCCTCGAGGAAGTGGAAAATGCATGCATACAACAGAATGTGCAACTGAATTCACAGTCTTTAATGAATGCAGATTTGTTCTGGGCACAGGTACATCTGTGATTGTCCCCACACTCTCTTCTTCTCCCCCTCTAAAAATTTTAGTTAGTGAAATGTAAAACTACACAAAGACCAGAATACATATTCACACACCAGAGGGTTTGACTTTTTTTTCTTAAGAAAATGTCACTCATTTAGAATTATTGACTGTTAAGTCCAGTCAGTACAGCAAAAATATTCTACATAGATCATTGGTTGGAATGCACAGTATAACATTTGTGAACACACTGTCACAAAAGACACCTGGATGAGCACTAACAAGTGTAGTAGATATGTCAAACCACATGGCAAGCATCTGCATCAAACCAGTCTGGGATGGATGGGAAATTACGTGGAACAAAGATATTAAAGTACATGGGAACCTCCCACAGTAACTTTTCCCTAGAGCCATTGCTGCCACGAAAAGGTCAGGAAACTTGAACTGCTGCCTGCCACCTGAAACTTTGCTTCTGTTTCACAGGGACTGATGCCATGCTTTTATTTCCAGACCTGAGTCACTGTAATTCTGCTTGAACTGCAGCAAGGAAGAGAAGGACAAACACACATCCCATCTAGCAGAGCTCACTTCCCCAGACTTGCATGGTCAAACAGATTGAGATCAGAGGACTTGCCTGCAAAAAGGCCACAAAATTTGAAAAAAGAGAAACAAAAGCAGAGCTAAAACAAAACAAATAAAAAAACCCCCAAACCAAAACAGAGATAACAGGATTTTATACAGCCTGCAATAAAGCTATAGTCAATGGTACAGAATTGTTCACATTACACTTATTAAGGCTTTGACTACTCGTCTTCTACATGCACATTTTATATACATATAATCCTCTGTGTGTGTGTATAAATTACTTTACTTTTCTTGTTCTAAGCAAGAAAATATTTTCATGCATTTGATTCTCCTAGTATTCACAATACTTGGACCATAATCTATTCAAGGATTTCTGGAGAGGGCTGGGTCTATTTATTACCCATCTGAAAATGCCCTTGTCTCCAGGAATGCTGTTTGTGCCGGACAGTGGCACTGGCCCCACACTTCTCCACAGTCTCCACAAGAGAGGAGGTGCCACTCCAAAGCCTGACAGCACAATAGTTATGTAAACATAGTAATCCTTGGATTATAAATACTTTATTAAAGCTAACATACCTCAGCTTTTAGCTCATAATTGCCCATGAGTGCCTTAATGAAACATTCAGAATAAAGTATTTTTTTCCTCCCATGTCAACTGCTCAGTTACAGTGGTTCCCCTAAAACACACTTTTCCTTATTTTTTTCTGAAAGAAGCACCAAGCTACCTGCTAATTCTTCAGGCCTGTGGCTGGGTAGCTTTCATGAGCAAACAAGAACATGTCTGAGCCTTATAGCTCTGAATGCTCTAAGTCAGTCACCATCTCACTTGCACCCTTGCCATGAAGGTAAGAGACTGAGCCATGCACCAGTGACAAACGGGGAGGAAGCAGAAACCAGAAGAACTCTTCCATTCCTAGCACCATGCCTGCAGCTTGCACACGTTTGACAGGTTCCCAGAGATCACCAAAGCTGTAGCATGGCCTGTGTCCCTCTGCCTCAGGGACACCTTGACTCCCCCTACCCCAGCGTTTCCTTCAGTGAGATGTTCTGGCCACTGAAGTCACAGAGCACTCCTAGGTTTGGTAGGGAGCCCTGGGGAGAGCAGCTCAGCTGTGAAAAGGAAGGGCTCACAGGGAAGTGGTAGTAAGGAAAAGCAGCAGCGTAAAGAAGGTTGAGAAAGCAGGCATGGGTGGAGTGAGAAGGAGAGATTCCTTATTTAAGACAGGGCCTGGACTTCTGCCACAGCCTCCTGAGCTGCTTTGCACAGTGGTGTAACTGGAGCACGCTGTCAGCACTCCTGTTACTAAGCTTTGCCACCATCACACAGTAATGCCTTGCATCCCACCACAGGATTTCTGTGTCAGCCACCACCCTCCCCTTGGGCACTGCATTGAAATACTTCTGTCCAACATATACCATGACACTTACTACAAACCAAACACTGGGTCCTTTTCATTCCCTGGAATCCAAGTAGCTAGGAGCCCTAAAGAGAATGTCCCTGTCCCCTGCCTTGCTCTCCACTCAACAAGAAGCAAGACAATAATAGAGAGGACAGAAAGAGTGATGCAGGCACAGCCACTTGGTTGTTCTCTTATTGCACGGAGTAGTTGGGGCAGGTAGGGGAGAGCAGGTGGTCACAAAGTCCTTTGGAAAAATCCTACTGGTTGTCTGTCCAAAAGCCTGCTCCAGAAAACATGTTCAGACAGCTCATGTGGACGCTTGGGAAATGTCACCTAGAAACAAGGTATACAAGAGACGAAGGCTATTCTCAGTTCAAGTTCAGTCTTCATTCAGCCCCATGGCAAGTTGTGCAAAATACAATGTTTATGCCCTGGTAGGTATGATTAAAAGACAATTTTTTTGGTCCTGGGTAGGTTAACAAGAACGGGTCATGCTAATAATTGCAGAGGCAAACCTTTGAGACTGGATTTAGTTTTAGTTACAGAAAATACTGTACACTGCTTTTGGCCAAGTGCACAGAAGCTTTAAAAAAAAAAGGACAAAGATCACAGCTAAATGTCTCAATCTTCAGATGGGGAATATCTGTGAGGAGCAGTCAAACTATTTTCTCATGTGCAGTGCATCCTGAAATTTGGTACTTATGTATCGGGCATAGAATCCTTTCTTGTTGATGGTGTCATCTGTATGGAATCGAATCATAATGGAATCCCCTGCAGAGTAGATTTCTTCCAGAGGCTGCAGAAAAGGAAAGAAGACAGTACACAGTGGTCAAGTATGCAGACTAAAAAACTGTCTGCACCATGACACTAGAGTTTAAGCCCACAGTGAAGACAGACTGGCCAGTAAACATGAAGACATGAATGCTCAGTACCTCCTGCCCTGATCTGTCTTCCTAAGCATATTCCTTTTCTCTTTATGTTTGAAGACTGGTGCCAGTCCACTCTACAATCCCAGTTCTTCCAGTTACTTTTTTCACAGGCCTCCCTGAATATTCTTGTTCCAATCTTCAGGTTTAGTCTAATTTGTCATTGTCTTTTCAGGAGATGAGACAATACAAACTGGAACCTGTTTGGCAGCTGAGGCTCTCCCAGGGTTCAAATAACTCAGGTACTCATCTTACATGACAATTCTGGTTATGTCCCACACTGTTGTGACCTGCTGCAATTTCTTTGTTCTTCCCTTTCCCAGCCATTCTTCATTTGTCAGTGTGCAGGTAGGTAGATTACTACCCAGCTGCCCTGAGCTTCTTCACTCCAAGCTGCTATGCCTTTGTTTATTTTCCAGACCATTTCCACAATTTGTGAGAACTTTTTTCCACACACCTGCTCCCTGATTGTCTCTCTTTACATTCAATAAGAAACATCTCCATTTAATTGCTGAAGATCTAGAGAAATCAAACACAGACCCTCTGATTTCAAAAACGACACACCATTACTCATGCTGGAATCACTCCTGATAATGAGGATGCAGGTGACAATTTAGGAGACAGCATGCCATCCTAAAGGCAGCAAGCATCACACAGCTCTAAGTCCCTCCACTGTTCACCCTTGCCATAGCACAGCCACAACATAACTCGGCTTGAGCCAGGAAGCAACAGAGGATGAAACTGGCCTTTGGAAGCCATTTCCCACATTTGCACAACACTTTCATGGCAGGGCTGGGGCACAGCAGCGTGGCAGTTTCATGCCCCAGTACACGGCCCCAGGCTTAAAAGGACAGTCAGCCAGCAAGAATTTTCCAGCCAACACTGTACATCACATAAAATGGCTGTGATGTCCTGCAGAAGGGAAAGAAGCAAAACCTAGCCACAAAGTAGTCTCGGTACCAGTTTGTGACAACTGCCCCTCTCCAAAAACAATATGAGGATAGTTCCTTGCCACCCTCAGCAATCCCTCTGCAATCACCACTGCCATGGCTTACCCCCGAGCCACAGAAGCGTCCCAGACGGGGTGCAGTGCTGTCGTAACCATCGTAAATCTCCATGTAGTCGTACCCACAGTCAGCCTCCTCCTCTATCTCGAATATCTGGAATATTAGCTCCACCCCGTAACCATCTTCAGCGACAATCACCCATTCACAGTTGGCTTGACCTGGGTAGTTGTTGTCCCCAAACTGAGCATGGGAATACAGATCCTTAGCTTGTACTTCAGCTTTTAAGAGCCCACCACACTCTGAAAGGAGAAAAGGACACAAAACAGTCTCTCCAAGTCCTTATTCCCAACAAAGACTCATCCCATGTTTGGGTCACTCACGAGCAGAGACTTTCAGCTTGAAGTACAGTAGGGAAGTTAATTAAACACTGCACCAAACTACAATAAACCAGTGAATTCTACAGTCACCCATGAACCCAAAGACCCACAGATCTTAGAGGAACTTGGTTTTTTTTGGTACAGAACATATATGGAAAGAGGTGATCAGTTTAAACTGGCAGGATAGGGTTCTTGACACATACTCTGGGAAATTGTATTAGAAAGCAATTGCTTTGTGTTTTGCACTTGTCCTGTAGATGAAATTCTGACCCCAAGTATTTTGTCAGCAGGAAGTGGAAACACATCAGAAAACTGGGGACCAAAACAATCCTTTTCTGGCCACACAATGCACAAAAGTAGCCCTGTGTTTGTGCAGTGCCTGTGTGCTTTAGCAGAGTTTTCCTGCAGCCAATGAGGAAGACTCTTCTTCACCAGTGCCATGTGCACTGCCACTTATTTACAGTGGCAGCCATTTCAAAGAAATGAATGTTGGCACAACACACACACCTCTGTGCTGCCACAGACAGGAGGCTCAAGCTATGTCTGTCCACAGCAAAGCTCTGCTCCTACTATAATCAATCTAACATGGGCCTGTTTGAAGGTGGGCTAAATTGCACCACCTCCTTTTCCAATGGTTGATGCGGAACAAAACAGATTGTTGCTCAACAAAATACTTCCAATTTAAACAAAAGAGCCTGAACAGGAATGTCTAATACAAAGAGAATTCTGAGCTGTTATAGGAGCTGGTATTTATGGTATGGTACTGGTAGTGGTCTGGGAACAGAATGTAGGCTAAGTTCATTTAGGAGAAACGCGTGTCTGCTTATACCTAGTAAATTGCATAGTGAGATTTGATGGACATCTTTTGGCACTGGGGTATTGGCAGACAACCAGCTTACCTGTGCTGTGCTTTGCCTGGAAACCTCTCCTTTGCACAGAAGCATCAGAGTAAAACCTGAGGAACATCTTGTTGGTAGAAGCCACTACAGGGTCTGGTTTCTTGCTGCCACAGAAGCGGCCAAGGATGGGTGACTTGCTGTTGGGCCCATCATACATTTCTAAGTGGTCATAGGCACATTCTTGGTGCTGCTCAATCTCAAACTCATTGAAGGTCTAGAGTAAGAATATGGAGAATTAAGACAGCTGTAAATCTGAGTATGCAATTTAGCATAGGGTGAAATGCCAAGTGAGAAACACATCAAATGGTACATCTGTCTCACTCTCCTCACAAACTAAAACAAAATAATGTGCTTTCAGACCAGAGTGATCTCAGGGTGGCAAAGATCAGAATTCCGGATCAGTGTGCTGTGTTGCCTCAGCCTTGCTGCCTCACATGGGTGGTGCATGACTACAGTTATCAACTGCAAGCCTTATAACACTTACTCTTCTGGATCAAAATTCTGCCCAGCACATCAGATGGGCTGTTCTGCAATATCACTTCCACTGAGCATGGGGATTATTTCCCCCAATACATGGGCCATCTGCACAGCTTTGGGTATGTCCTGCCATTTGCATCAGGCCATGCTGTAAAATGGGCCTGACACGTCTCCCTCAGAGGGGCTGGGGGCTGGCTCAGCCACCACCTTGTGTAGAGATGGCCCCAACAGAGTGGCTCAGAAGGAGGGTTAGGGGTGGGAGGGTATTTATGCCATCTGTTTACATAGGGCAATACTCCACAGTTGTCATCTGCTGGATCTCCTCCAAGCTGCCTCTCCCCTGCCTTGTGTCACCCCTCTGAGACCTTCTGTCCTTTTGCAAGCCAGGGCAGCCTCACAGGAAACTCTCCTCCAGGAGCCCCAAGCAGGACCTGAGGGCATCAGCCTCCCACTCACACAGTGGTGGTGGGAAGTCACTTCAGCTCCTCACAACCCAGCCTGTTTCTTGCCTCCCGTGCCCGCTCTGTGGTTACTCACTACTTTCACCCGGTGGCCAGGTGTTGCAGAGATGTCCCAGGTGCACTCCTTCCGGCTGGGGTACTTGTCAGGCCAGTTGGGACTGCTCATCATTCCCTCTGCACTGCTCAGCTTGTGCTCACAACCAGCTTAGGAGAGAGAAATCACATTGGGGCACGTCTCACATGGCAACCCTACAGTGTCCTACATGGTCCTCCCTGCCCACTGAGACCCTCTACAGGGCAGAGACATGGAAGGCTTCAGTCACCAAATAAGACCTTTTAGTATTACTCCATAGTTCTGGTGGCTTTGTCCTATACTTCTTTTGAGCTAACCTGGCAGATGGTGAAATGGACTATCTCACTCCCCTGGGCCTCATTAACCTAACCCAACACCCTAATCTATTTCTGCTACTCCTTCACCTCATCTGCCCTGTTCCTAGGGCTGTGATGTCTAGCCCTCCACAGCGTTGACTCTGGTGCTATCTCAGCCTTGCACTGTTTTGCAGATTTGGAGAGCTCTATCAGCTCATGGAGAGGTCAGACAAGGACCAGAGACCATATACAAGGAAAGCCATGGGAGCACATAGCAGGGATAGGGGTGCAGGCAAAAAGGTAGTTTTTTGATCTAACCAGGAAGTGGTTAGATCAGCCCATCCTTTCTCTTCTGACTCAAACACAGTAATTAAATGAAGCAGCACTGACCAGTCTAATGACGATGTCCCACAACTGCTCCTTTTCTGAGTCCAATTTCTCATCCCCACCCTGTCCATCCCCTGTGGGCATATAGAGAGGAAGACTGGGGAATGGGAATGGTCCTATTTCTAGCCAGTTTTTCAGCTAGCTGGGGCTTTTTCAGTGCCCTTGCCTGGTATGCTGTACAAACTTCCTTTCAGCACAGGGCAGGAAGTGCCCTGAACCAAACAGTGTTTGAAGTACCTTGGCTTTCCCAAGGGCAGGAGTGGGGACTTTACCTTCTTTACAGTCATGGCCGTTTTCATGCAGTATGAAGCCATTTCTGCACTGGCACATATAGCTCCCAAAGGTGTTGATACACTCGTGCTGGCAACCACCATTGTCTTTGGAGCACTCGTCCTTGTCTGGGCAGGATCAAACCAACAAACACTGAGTTGACAGTGACACAGGCTACCACAGTGACCAGCTGAGAGCCCCACACCCAGGCTGGCAGACAGCAATGCAAACCTCCAACTCTACTGCTGGATTACTCCAGTCAGCTTTTTAGCCCAGATCCTATTCTCTTCAACTGCCTCACATTCCATAAAATGCATCCCAAATGTGTTCTATTTTATAATCTAAGTTTATTGGTTAAAGACTCCTGTCTAAAAGAAACCTAGAGCAGCAGATCTCATTCTTTAAGAACAGAGTCCAGGAAAAGCATCACACAAATTCACTAGCCAAAGTAAAAATCTACTTTATATTTTCAAGTTTTTATGTGCTCTGATGAGCCTCCATTTCTAAATAGCTCTGCCTGAGCACAAACAGTCAGGTGATGAAGAAGATCTAAAGACTGAGCTGCTCTCTGAAGCTGAAATATGCCTCAGTGGATCTTGACTCCTGTGTGTTCAGGACTATGCATTCCTCAATCTTACTTTCTGAGCATAGGATCTGCTCATGGTTTCCAGTCCAATTTAATTTATGAGAAGTTTATCTCCAGTTTTTCTTGGGACAATGCCCTCCCTAGATCTCATTAACTTCATCTGTCTCCTCAATCCCAAATGTATTTCTAGATGAATCATACCCACCTCATCCTTCCTCCTCTTAGATTTAATAAGTCAAACCCTTAGCCCTAATTCTACTCTGCACCTGTCCTAGTTCAAGGCTGTTTCGCCTGATCATTCTCTTCAAAAGCATTAATACTCCTAGGACTCTGCTGAAAAGACAGAAGAAAATTGAATTTCTACTTCCAAATGACAATACAGTTAACCTCCAGAACTGCCTGCCAACAAGGTACATCACTGACAAAGGATTGAGAACAGAGGATTAAAAACTTCCACTTTTCAACTTGCTTTGATGGGAACGATTGTTATATAGAACACTACTGGAAATCTTCTAAATCTTCTAGTTTCAGAGGAAAAAACTTTCCTTTAATACTCTAAGGACAGAAATAACTTCTAGGGTTAGGTTCCACATTGCTTCCTGCTGTAGAAGGACTGGAGGCATTGATGGAACTCATGCATTTTCCTGACACCACACTATGAAACTGGACCATACACTGCACTGAGAACCCAAGATGAAGGTGACAAAGAACAGAGCAACCAAGCTTTTAGATTTAATGAACCATGTCAGGCTCTGACAGGATGTTGAACAAAGTTCACCAAAACCCAGAGGTTCAGTCAGAGGAGACAGCTAAGCAAGTGAAAGAATACAGTCACATACCAGAGAAGTAGTGAACTTTAAAGCCTTTCTTGGAGACTGTGTTGTCTGATTTGAACTCCAGTCTCATGTTGTTGCCATATGACGTGATTACTTCGGGCTTCTCTGAGCCGCAGAATTTGCCATGTAGCTTGGAATCAGAAGCCAGCTCACTACGAACCTCAACATAGTCATATTTACAGACCTGCCAAGAGAGGAAGAGACTTCTCAGCTCTGTGGCCCTGGAACAGAGCGTTTCAGAGGAAGGGGATAGAGGCTTCACTGAGAAGAAACAGAAACAGCCTCGTACTCAAATGTACTCCTAACTTGCCCAAAATCTCCTCTGTCAGTTTTCTCACCCCTCTGCTTGCTGCCCTGATCTTAAAGCACGGATGTGTTTTTCAGAATAGCAAAGGTTCCATTGAATTTAGCAAAAGTAATTACTTCCACCTTATCCAAGAACCTGACAGTGTTGAATAAACTTAAGTAGCCTCCTGAAATATGGAAGTGCCAGGGCTCCCATTTACAGTAGGGAAACTCAGACCTGAATGCTTTGTTCAAACTCCACTGTGCACAGCAGAGAACAGACTCTTTTCCTGTTATTTCCTTTATCCTTGAAGGACTCTACTTCATTGTTCATTTCCAACTATTTTCCTGCAAAAGCAGCACTGGGGAGGTATGAGGTGGGACACCTATTAGGGATGGAAAATACCTACAATTATGCAAAACTAGTAGAGAAAAGAAGCCCATTGTGCTGGTTTTGGCTGGGGTAGAATTAATTTTCTTCACAGTGACTGGTACTGGGCTGTATTTTGGATTTGTGCTGAGAAAAGGGTTGATAATATCAAGATGTTTTGCTATTGCTGAGCAGGAGTTGCACAGAGTCAAGATATTTTTTTGCTTCTTGTACTGCTCTATCAGTGAGGAGGCTGTGGGTGCTCAGGGAGCTGGGAGAGGACATGGCCAGGACAGCTGATCTTCACTGACCAAACGGATATCCCATACCAGAGGACACCATATCCAGTATATAAAGTAGAGGGAAGAAGGAGGAGGGGAGATACTTGGAGTGACATTGTCTTCCCAAGCAACTATTACGTGTGATGGAGCCCTGCTCTCCTGGGGACGGCTGAACACCTGCCTGCCCATGGGAAAGAGTGAACTAATTCCTCATTTTTCTTTGTTTGCGTGCGTGGCTTCTGCTTTATCTCTTAAACTGCCTTTATCTCAACCCATGAGTTTCTCTCACTTTTACTTTTCTGATTCTCTCCCCCATTTGACTGGGGGAAAGTGAGTGAGCAGTTGTGTGGTGCTTAGTTGCCAGATTGGCTTAAACCCTTGCACCCACTTATAATAGAACAGCTTTAATCCTTCCACTTTACAGAGAAAGCAAATCCAGACTTCAAGGAGAACAGGCACTGTTATTGGTGCAATTACATCGAGGATGGGAAAACAACCAGAAGCACCACCAGTAAGACAGAGCCTCCTATTCCTTGCACCCCAAGGATTTATCCACTTCTGATTTAGCCAGTAGTCCCACCTCAGAGATGCAGGGACTGGTTACGTACATCATTGCCTTCCAGCTCAAACACTTCGAACTGCAGAGAGATCCGGTACTGGGCTGGAGCTACCACCTGCCACACGCAGTTTTTGTTAGTAGGATATTCCTTGGGCCATCCAGGGCTAGTAATGGTCCCATTGAGCTTGGTGATGAAGCCCCCACAGGCAGCTGGAGAGGCAATAAATGAACACAAGTTTTACTTGGTTCTGTTCAGACACACAGACTGGGCCACAGTGTTAACCAGCAAATGAACCAGATCCTGGTTGGTGGCACATTTCAAATCCCAGCCTCCAGAACAGGCTTAAAATCCTGGGAAGTGTGAAGACAGAAAGTTCATCTGCTGCAAATCACCAGTCAAACACAACCAGTGAGGCTATGGCCCTGACAGCCACTATGTAGGATTAATTTCCTTTTAATCTCTCTTCTTGGGCTTACTGTGAATCAGTTGACTTGACATGCACAACACGGTTGTAAAGGCCAGCTTGGTAAATTTGCCTACATTCAGTGCTACAAACCTTATTATTGCAAGTTTATCAGTAATGGAATAATTACAAGATAATGGAATCCTAGGAAAGACATTCCTGTCAGCTCTTCAGTGGTTTATTATATTTGGACAGCATTTTCTCTGGGGAAAGTTGAAGGCAAAGACAAGACTTTAGCTTTATTATCCCATTTCCTTTAAAAATTTAAGACATCTCAGCTTCTTGCTCTTGTGGGAGGGCAGGGCTGTTACCTCAAAGGAATAAACTTCAATTTGCTGCAAAATTCTATTTGCAACAAAGCAATTTTTTTCTATTTTTTTCTTGCTGTTTCTTGAGAATAATGAGATATGGCCACATCTTCAAAACCCACAGGGATAAAAGCTTTCTGTGTCTTGTTCCCAGCATCATTTTGCATTAAGAGGACTAACTCAAGGAAGCAGCTTCAATATAAACAGACTAGCAAGCAAGTGGGTGTGGAGAAAAAAAANCAAGCAAGTGGTTTTGGAGAAAAAAAAAAGCAATTTATTCTGATGCATATTGCTACGGATTCAAAGACTATTCTTTCTGTTTTGCCCACAAATGAAGTTTAAAATAGGAGGTTAAGAGTGAAATTCAGAAAAAAATCCTGGCAAGTTATAGCAACTTAGCAACTGGCTTGCTAAAATTGCAAGAAATTACATAAAAGAAAAAGAAAAGCCTTCAAAAGCCTTTTGCACACACCTGACTGCCCTCACCAAGTCAACAGCACTCTTACCCGAATAGTTTGACAAAAGCAGAAGTCAAGGCAAACCAGGTGATGTTGAGAGCACCACTGANCAAGCAAGTGGTTTTGGAGAAAAAAAAAAGCAATTTATTCTGATGCATATTGCTACGGATTCAAAGACTATTCTTTCTGTTTTGCCCACAAATGAAGTTTAAAATAGGAGGTTAAGAGTGAAATTCAGAAAAAAATCCTGGCAAGTTATAGCAACTTAGCAACTGGCTTGCTAAAATTGCAAGAAATTACATAAAAGCAAAAGAAAAGCCTTCAAAAGCCTTTTGCACACACCTGACTGCCCTCACCAAGTCAACAGCACTCTTACCCGAATAGTTTGACAAAAGCAGAAGTCAAGGCAAACCAGGTGATGTTGAGAGCACCACTGATAGCATGTGGAGCTCCCTAAATGTTCCTACAGACAGAGTTTTGAGACAAGAACAATGAATGGATTCTCAGCACACCAACAGCTGTATTGTTGGCAGAAGCAACACTTGTTGCATGAGATTAATTCTCTAGAAAACTGACACAAACAGCTTCCATTATAGACATGGGTTTTTTTCCTCTATAAAAGAGGAAGGGAGGAAAATTCTCCTCCGTATAGAAAAGCCTGTTTTGCATGCAGACAAAACATTGATATTTTATTATATGATGTAAATTCCTTTTAGAAAAACAAATAAATTCAGCCTTAGATTTAAATACTTTTGGGCCACTCAACAGTTAGGTTGTAATGCCTACTTCCCTTATGTTGCTGCACTGTGGGACATCTGGTCTGAACAGCAATCTCTGGCCATGAAAGACAATTGTTTTTAGGGATGTTTAGCAGTATAAACCAGAGTATTTTCAGGGTTTTTTTAACCAAAACTTGTTTTTCAATGGAAGATGTTAACAAAAAAAAAAGTCAATTGGGGAAAATAAAATGAAATAAAGAGGATGCAGGGGCAAGGAAAATCACTTCCAAGACTGTTCAATTCCATTTTTAGCTGTGTTATCTATCCTACAGTCAGATGGCTCAATCTGTAGGCGACTTACCTTCACAGCTCTTTTTATCAGCTGTCAGCTCATAGCCAGGCTCACAGGTGCATTTGTAACTGCCCAGTGTGTTCTCGCAGTGCTGCTCACACCCACCATTGTCCGGCAGGGAACACTCATCCATCTCTGTCAGGAGAAAACCAGAGCAAGTGGCACTTTCCTGAGCACCCCAACACCTGGTACTCCTCATGCAACCCTTCTGGGCAGAAGGAACAGAGCACTGGCTGCTGAGCCAAGGCTGTGGGGCAGGCACTGCAGCAAAGCTACAGGTGCTGAAACACTCCAACACCAGAACCATAAAGGACTACCATGACTGCTACTAGCCAACAGTGCTGCTCCTAGACACAAGCAAGAAAACACTGTCTCCTGTAAAGACTCCACTGCCTTTTGTTCTCATACACCTTTATTTTGGCATTGTTTTGTTTGCTTTCAATTCCTCACACTCTTGAGTAACTTGAGCTACCAGGAACCAACCCATTACGGCACACACAGCGATGGAGCTGAGGGAGGTCATACCCCGTGGAAGCTGGCAGGACACACAAGTAGCTCTGCCTTTTCACAGGCACATGAAGTCTTGCTACCCTAGACTTTCAAGTCCGGTTCTTCAATCATGTCTCAACAACCTGAACTGACATTTTAATATAAAGATAGCCACTGGCCTCTCACCATGACCCCTGATTTCATATGCATCCCTTAATAGATGGTTTTATTAACATGGCTGGTGGTGGGTTAGCCTCAGCTAGCAGCCAAACTCCCACCTAGCTGTTGGTTCATTCCCTGGCCTGCCACTCCCGTGGAATGAGGAAGAAAACAGGGACAATAAGGGCAAGAAAGTCATGGGTTGAGACAGACAAATTATCCACCAATTACTGTCCTGTTCAAACAGACTCAATTTTGGGGAATTTAACTTACTGCCAATTAATATGAATATCTGACTGGTTTATATGGGCAAACAAAAACTGAAAACAAATACATTCAAACACTTAAAAAAAACATCTTTCTGCTTCCCTTTCCTGGCTCAGCTTTACTCCAAGCCCCTCTCTCCCTGCCTTGTACCCCTACAAGTTACACTCAGCCCCTTCAGCAAAGCCATGGGCGTGCAAAGGCAGGAGGGGATGGGGAGCCACAGGCAGTACATGACCCTGCTGCTCCTCCTCATTCTTCTCCCCTACTCCAGGTAGATGAAATAACACTTCAACCATATAAAAATAGGCTTCATTGATACAAACAATTTGTTGCCAAATTGAAGATAACAAACAAGAATAATCCTGGAGATATCCCATGAGATATTCCTGACTGGATGGACATATCTTCCTGGCAATGCATCTTGTGTGTGACCAATGGCTTACCCTCTCTAAGCTGATTGCAGGTTTATTTTCTCTGAAAACTTTGATATTACCACTGCATGTTCTCACAAAGCATAGCATTCAATTCCATCCTTAACTCTGATCTTTAAGGCTAAGTTATTTTCTTTCTGTGTTGTAAGACATTTATTTGAAGCTCTATTCCTTTCATAATTCATTAAGGCAAAGCTTACCCATTGCTCAATCAGCTATGAGAAGCAGTCTGAAGAGTGCCTGCAGAGCCATCTAATTTGCTCCCTTTGCTCATGGAGTGCCTGGTAGTCACAATCCTGCTGGTAGAGACTTCAGATTCCAGCTTGAAACTCCACATGTAGCCTGCACATGTGTCTACACAGCTTTTGTACACAGACATCACTCTGCCCACTGTGCAAGCTGGCTAGAAATTGTGCAGCTATGACTACTGTGATGCTTGGTTCAAGCAAAAACACTTTGCTGTCAGCTGAATTTATTGGCATGAACTTAAAAATGCTCTAACCATCCACAAACTACATGGTTTCTGGTTCAAACATGAGAAATCCAAGCAAACACTGAAAAGAACTAGTCTGCCAGCAAAAACTCCACAGAAAATACCTGTGTCTCCAATTGTACCAGTGCACAAGTTTACACAATTTTACATTAAAAAAAAAAAAATTACTTCTGACTATCTGTATCACAGAGGAAGCACTTCAGGTTCAGGTGTATAACTTTCCTCCCCTACAACCTTGTAGGTGAAACTCAAATTTAGAGGATTACTTGCTGCGTCTCCATGCAGTGCTAATCTCTGAAAGACAACTCTGCCACAGTCATCCTGCACTGTTCACTCTTGAAAGGAGCCAAATTATCTTCAGGAAGTATTCTCTGTGCCTTTATGGAACCTGAGGAATTTAAGCAAGGAAATCTAGCTACTGTGCAAGCTGTCCAGAGACTGAGATCAAATGTCACAGTATTTGCCAGCGATCTTGCAATCACCCTTTGTCACAGTCCATTAAGACCTCTCAAATTTACAGGCCAATATAATCTGTGAATTAAACTTTATTTACCTTTTTTTTTTTTTCACTTAAGTGCATAGTTTAAGAATCATGGGTTATAAGTTATGACATTTTCTGCCTTGAATGGTGAATAAGTGAATTCATACGATAGACTAGTCTGAGCCAAGGGGATTGAGCCCTGACATGTTTGTTTGTTGAAGTCTTAAGTGTATGAAATAAAGTTTAATTCACAGAGTACATTCTCCTGAAAATTTGAGAAACTTAAACGGACCATGACACCCTTAACACGAGACAAAAGTTAAGGTAGAAATAAATAAAGGACTTATGCTATCCAAATATTGGCATTATAACCATGATTTCTCTACAAGTGCCACTGAACCTAAGATAAGCATGACTGTCTGCCGCCCAGCAGCTCCACAGGCATTTTCCCAAGCAGTTAGATATTTGGTTCTAGCCTCTATCAGGTCACCAGAATGCTGGTAAAGGACCAATTCTATGGTCCAGCTCTTAAAAAAAAAACCAAAAAAAAACTTTAAAATCTTAGTCTTACATCTTCCTGAAGAGAATCTCAGTTTAGGAACACATTTGACTCCTAAAGGTCTCAGTATTCTTTTACTGGGACTCTACTTGCATTTAGATTTACCCTCTCTCTAGAAGTTTATTTTAGAATAAAACTTAAGCAGAGAGCTGTTTTTAACACTTCTTGTGCAGTATTAGTACTTCTTTGAAAATGTCAGTGTCCTCTGGCATGGCTAAATGGAGGTGACATTCCATCCAGCTGTACAACATTTATGCTGACACCAGCCCAGCAGAGTTGATTTCTGTCCTAATCAGGGAGGAGGTGTTCCTGCCTCAGCATCAACCCCCTCTACACTCTCAAAGCAATTTGTACATAAATTTGGTATTTGCAAACAAACTGTACAAACAAATCCAAAGTACAAGTAGATAGAATGATAATGTGTGAATTGATAGACAGAATGAATTGATTTGTGGATGGCAGTAGCTTAAGGGATGAATTGTCCCCAGCTTTGACTGCGAGAGGTATTAGATCACATACCTTTAAAGAAATTTGCTGCAAAGCCTGCTTTATTGATGGTTGCATCAGATGCAAACTTCATCCATACTTTGTTTGAACTGGATTTGATGTCTTCTGGCTTCTCATAGCCACAGAAGTGGCCGATGAGTGGGCTCTGTTCAGTGAGGCCGTCTCGGATCTCCAGGTAGTCGTACGAGCACGCATCGTGCCACTCAATCTGCAATTGGAAAAGTGTGTGCCTCTTACACTAGTAAGAGTTCTTCCAGCCAGGCTAGTGACACAGTTAGAGCC
>VZTT01033665.1:77880-113187 GCA_013400855.1 Buphagus erythrorhynchus | reverse complement strand
CTATAAGCAGTAGAAGAAAACGTTTTGTGAGCTCTTCAATGTCTGTCTGCCATCTGGGAACATGATGTTTCTTTGAGGAGTCACATCCTGCAATCTGAAAAGTCCCAGTGACACCAACAATAGTTTTTTGCCTGGATTGTGACTATTTACTTCCATTTGACCAGAGTGAAATTTTATGGACTCACGAGTCCCTATCTAACATCATCAACACTTTTGANATCATCAATTTCTTCTTCATTTTAAAGGGTTTGTAGATGCAAAATAATAGCAAAGTAATATAATATGCAATGACATTTCTCACCTCAAAGGCTTGGAATGTGATTCCTATGTGAAAACCCTCAGAAACTGTGATCTTCCAGATACACTCTTTGGAAGGTCTGTAGTCATCTGGGTAATTGGGAGATTGGATCTGGCCAGCATCTTTGTGTATTTCTCCACCACAAATAGCTTCATAAAAAAGAAACAGCAAACCCATGAGATTGCAAATTTCTCTGCAGGTAAAGCCCATTCCATATGCACCTTTCTCATCAAATCTGTTTCAGTATTGCTTGCTAGACAAATGCAACACACAAGTCATGGATGTATTTACAAATCTAACACTTTGTCTTATGATGGTGTCTCCTACCTTGCTGTGCTAACATCCTCAGAAGGTGAGCTCATTGGGACAGAGAATTTTTATACATTTTTGTTATTCATACTCCTTCATATCTGCTTGAAACCTGCTACCAGCACTAAGAACCAAGAAAAGCTGGGGGGAGGGCATGGAAGGGGGAGAAGTTGCAAATCTAATCCAGCCACACGATGGCAATATTAACAAGCACAACTTGAGCTGATCACCACCAGACCATCAGGCTGTGCATGAAAAATTAAGTTTTCGTGCCAAATATAAGAGTAAGTTTAAATACTAAAATAGAAAATTTAATGGAAATCTAGTTTAATATGAAACTAGTAAAGATCTTGAAGACAACAGAAGTTCAGTAAAATTGTCTGCAAGACTATGTAAGAAATTAAAGTAAGATCACAGGCTAAAACCTGTGCTACCCATGATGCATGGCACACATCCACAAAACACATGAGTGTTTTGGCTGTGCCTAAAGTCTAGGAAACAAAAAGCACCAGCAGAAAGTACAAGAGAGATGGTACTGCAATGACATCTGCCAGATATCAACCTTCCTCACCCCTGGCTTCTCCCCACAAGGCATTGCATTAGCAATTCAGAGATGGGTCTCCATGTAGTGTCCTGCAAATTGCTTGCATTGGGTAACACTGTCCTGGTCTTGCACTGTAAGCTGCTAATGTAACCAAGTTAAAAGCACTGCTTCATTAGTGCAGCTAACCTCTTTCTTACACTATCAGTGCTAAAGCACCCAAAAATTCAGCTGCAGAGCACAATTTAGATTGCAATCTGAGTTCATACATTCAGAGCTACAAGTGGTTCTTGAGAAAACCTCTGAAGGATCCTTTAAAGAAAGTCTCCCCCACCTAACAGAAAGAGGACTACAAGAACAGATGACTTTATTTTCTAAGAGCCATGAAACTGACAGCCAACAAATATTTTCTCAATCCACTGCAGAAGTTCACACTGACATACAGCTGAGCATCAACTATGCTTGGAAGAGCCTTACTGCAAAATGGAAAGAACATCTGCTGGTAGAGCCTGAGAAGATGATAATGACAGCAAATTTCGGGCTGTCAGCAGTGCTGTAGGGCAAAACCACCACCATCTTCCCATCTTAAATCTCATCAAAGAAAGGGAACAGAATGACTGAACTAAGAGGACACTTCCACTACATAACCTGTCATTTAGGATCAAGTAATTCTACCATCATGTGGCTGCATGCCTCTGCCTCTTTCCTCCCATCTTCTGAAAACTTTAGGGCCAAGACTTGGAGGAATCCAAATCCAAAAATCAGTCCTCACCCACAGTTACCAGAAAGGTTCAGATGCATGACCATTCATATGCACTATCACTAAAGCAGAGGACAGAGAAGCATTTGAGAGAGGAGCTCAAAAGAAAAAGAGAAACTAACAGCAACAAAGAAAGATCTTGGACAAAAATTGATAGAAAATTAAACACTTATATGCAATCCTTCCTGGAAATAAAAACTACCTTTATTGCCTAAGCACAGAAGTCACAAAACAGCTGAGTAAGCCACTATGCAAAGGGCAAAAGAAACCAGATATTATCAGAACTTGCTTAAGTGGGAAATAGGGAATAAAGAAGATTTTTTAAAAATCTCCTATTTCTGCAAATAAATCATGGAGAGACATGCAAATAATCTCTCTACCTGCTGTTCTGACAAGAGGAGACAGATATCCAATGCTTAAGCATTCCCTTCATCATCCAGAGATAAGAATGGAACTGTGCAATGGGCCATCACTGTGTCTGTAGCACAAGCTGGTTTACACCAGTCATACTCTGCTTCCTCTCAGGCATAGCCATGGATTTCACAGCCTTAAATGGGAAAATTACTTGCAGGAAAGGGTTATATAAAAAGCCACTCTTGAAGAGGCAGGAAAATATGAATTGGAGTTTGTTTGACCAGTAGATGCACATTCCACCTTCAGCTGCTCTATTTAGAAGTTAAGTTAAGCAAGCTCATATTTACTGAATCTTTAGGGATCATTTATTAATCAGCAAGAAACATGGGAAATTGTCAAGGGAAAACAAAGTCACTTTGCAAAGTGACTTTGGAATGCAGCCAATGTAAAATTATTTTTCTCCCAATACCATTTATGAATATGAAGGATGATGCCACGCATGCTGATTTGATCACTTCTGATTCCAACAAACTACCATAAAGGGGTGTTACAAACCACATGGTTCAGGCAACAGCTGCTTTTCAGGAAAGATGTTTTAAAAAACCCAACATCAGGCAAGCTACCTCTGTCTCTGGGGCAACAATTCCTGCAGAAACCAGATATTTCTCCTGTGAAACAATTTGTTAGCCCCAAACTGCTGTGAAATCCTTATATGCTTTATTTGCACTTTCCCAACAATCCCATGTTTGCTTCACTTCCCTCTGTTACTATCATTATTCATGAGTTTATGGGACACTTGGGCACTGGACTTCCAGCATTATGTTTGTTCCTGTGGCTGAAGAAAGAAGATGATGCAATGTCGGTATCAATACAGTCAACCTCAATACTGTTGACAACACTGGTATTTCTAAGAAAAATGCCTGCTGCCCAGAAAACAGTGAGGGCTTTTAATACATTTTAGAATCATTACTGCAAAAAAAACCCATGCATATATGGAAAAGGGAAGTTACTGATTTTTAATGACTGTGGTAGTATTGCTCCTCCTCTGAAGTGGTTTCATCATCTCAGTGCCATGCAAGTTTCTAAAATACCTGACCTGCAGAAGATCTGACATGCTAATTTCCAATTTTCTGTAAGTAAAACATACAAAGGAGAAACAAAAGAACAATCTTTGAATTTGAGAATAAAATCCCAACCAACCAAACAAAAACACCCCAAGACAATCTGTATTAAGTGATATAAAATGTATGACCCCAAACAGAACTTTGCCTGTTAAAGTAAAGAAACTCTTGCTCCACACACTGCTGCTTGCAGGGGCTGGTTGGAGCAAACAGAACCTGGCCTAAATATGGAAGCTATTGCTTTATGTTCTCATCTTGTTGTGCCCCCCAAAATGTGATAATCTAGTTGGAAAATCCATGCCTTGTCTACTGAAACAAGCCACAAAATATGCCAGTTCCCATAAAAACAAGAGCATGGCTGTATCTAGCCACACAGTGCAGCAGAACTCCTGCTGATCCCATAAAACCCTTGGATCCTGCTCCACCTGCCCCATAGGATGCAGACCTCTAGCAAAGGGCTGTACCTTCATAGACCACAAAGAAGCCTTTGCCCAGGATGTTACTGCTGCTCCGGAACTCGATCCACAGCCTGCTGTCTGTGGAGATTACTGGTTCAGGAATCTTGTCACCACAAAATCTACCTAGAAGGCAGGAAAGAGATAATAAAGATCTCTATCATCTCCTGAGAGACAGCACAGCATAACAGGCACCTGTGAGTCTGGAGAGCAGAGTCTTTGGTTAAAGGAGTGTGCTTGTGTAAAACACCCTTTCACTCCCATCAACTGTGCTTTTGAATAAGTTTCTGTGTCCCTCCCCTTCCTGAATTCATATTCTTTTCCATTATTAAGTGAATTAAAGTTCTCTTCAGCTGGGAGCAGAATCCAGTAATTACAAATGAAGCCTCTATTGCCCTGGTAAATTCAAAAGGGCTCGTCTTGATCATGGAATTGAGCAAATTAACTACCACGGTGGGGAAGCATCCCCCTGTCCTTCTAGAGATGTGGCATTAGGGAATGTTCTTTCCACCTGCTAAGCCTTGAAAACTCCTTCAAGCACTTTGCACCCAGGAGCAAATACTCTAAGCCAAACCAAGGGCAGGACACGACCATGCTGATGAGAAAAAAACACTTATTCTCTGTTCAACAAATCCCAGTTAAGCTTCTGCAGTCATTCAATTTCTTTCAAGAAGAAGAGACCAGGAGCAATTTTGCTCCATGATTCCCCCAGCTTTGAGCTCTCTGGCATGTACCAGCACTGGTAAACTCCCAAAGTTTGCCAGTAGGAATGAATCCTGAAACAGAACAGCTGCAGATGGCATCTGCAGCCTGGAAAACCTCAACAAACCAAATTTGGTGCTCCTCTATTGAAGGCAGAAGCTCCTCACAGAAACAGAGCACACACCAAGTATGTACTGATAGGCAGGAACCTGCACTTGAGTCAGGAGCTTGCACAGAGCAAACATGATTTTTCACTTCAGCTGACACCAGCAGGGCTATACACTGAATTCAACGTGGTCTTGGCACCCTGTTCAACTGAATCCCAGCTGGAATCTCACAAAGAACAGCTCTTCAGGTTGAGTTCAATCAGGACAGTGGTGATAGGGATCCTGGCCTTCCAACACCAGGCAAAGGCATCTTTGATCAACTTCCACTGGGTAAAAACCTGGTTAATGCCTTACCTTCAAGACAGCATTGTATTTCACATTAACTGGCTGGGAATGGCAGTTTCACTATCAGCTTTTTTTTTCTTGCAGAGTCACCCAACCAGATTTTATCTTGGACCCAGCTTTACTCAGCTACTATTGTGCCCCCAACCTGCCCAGTGCTGTTGGGGCAGTGTGACAGCCCTGCAGCATATCAATAGCATTTCCCCATCTCCACTCCCAAAGGGGATGCTAAGCATCAGCCCTGCAAAGCTTCTTCCTCTAGGGTCACTGAGCAACTTCCTCCTTGATTTAGACTTGGAGTTTAACAAGGGTGTCAAGAAGAGGAAACACAGATGAGGAACGAGAATGAGCAAGCTCCTCAGAGTGTGATAAAGGGTCCATTCATAAAAAGTTATACACCATTTAAAGGCTGGGTTTTCACACACTTCCCTGGGAAAATATGCAGCACACATGTATTTCTTCTCTCCACAAGAAGCCCGTGCTTTCACAATTCACACTAATCCCCCTCCTCACCCCCTGCTGAATTGCCGTCTGTCTGCCTCTTCTGACCTAATTTCATGGGCTCAGCCCCATGCGGGAACCATGGCCACTCACACAGCGTCTCCTTCCAGATGGAAACACTCCCAAGCCCACCTGCACTAGGGGGACAGGGAGGTGCTTGGCTTCTGAAGTACCTTTAAATTACTCAGCAGAAAAAAAAAAGTAACGAGGAGCTGAGTTGCAGCTGCTGGAGCAATGTTACCTGACACATATGCAGCAGAGAACAGCAGTATATACTGCCAACCCTAAAACAGGCAGTGAACAGTAAAACCAGCTGCCAAATGCCCTGAAAGGTAGGCCCACTGAAACCTGGGAAGCAGCATGGCTTCACCTCAGCACCTCACCTGGTACCAGGGCTAGGATGTCCTGTGGGGCCAAGGAGAGCACCCAAATCTCCCAAAATCCTCTGACCCAATGCTGACTACCCTCATCCTGTGCTGCAGTATGGGGTGCAGCCCCTCTAACACAGCCAGGGATGATGCCCAACCTGACCACTTCTTTTCTTTTAGGCAGAAGGGGCTGTTTGCAGTGCCACATTTTACATCTTTGGGACACCAGGCTTAGGGGATGAGGTCAGGATCAAAGGCAGTGGCAAAGCAGGTGGGACTCTTGAACCACTCAAGGTGACAGAAGACTTGTAGTTATGATAGCAGGAGGCAGAGAAACAGGGAGGATATAGAGGAGCTGCACTTCCTAGAGATCTCTGGGAGCAGAAGCAGAGTGGACTCCTTGCACAACTGCACATGGCATGACCTAACAAGTTCCCTACTAGGACTACAGAGGCTCAAAGTACAGAGTACTGTGTATTTGTAAACACAGATTCATGAGAAATAATGGCAGGAGCTTGGGTCAGGAGCTGTGCAGCTGCTTCATTCTGACTGCCTGACAGTTCTTCCCTGGACTTAGGAAAGAGCAGTAACAAAACTCCAGAGACCACATTTTTAGTCCCAGCCAGGGCTCTGGCTCACTTCCCTACCTGCCTCATTTCTCAAGCTGGAAAAGGAAGGAATAAAGCCTTTGTGACCACAGGGTTTGGAGCATGGATCACTGGGAGTGAATACAGCACCACTGACGTCTCTGGATGGAGGCACTAAGGGATGCCCAGTGCACTGGCTGGACCTAGGATCCTTTCAAGTAAAGGAAAGTTTGTTTCTGTTTGTTTTCCCCACCCACTCTATAAAGCATCAAGAAGAACACACAAAATGCAATTAAAATGAAACAGCCACTCACCCAATAACGGAGCCTTCCTCCAGTAGCCATCACGCACCTCCACATAATCATACCAGCAAAGGCGGCTTTTAAATAGGTCTATTGATGTGAAATTTAACATAATCTGAAAGGAAAGAGGCACATTTCTCTTTGGGGAGGGAGTTACTTTAAAGAGAAGACCCTACAGATAGTTTCATTTTCACTACAGTCCTGCCTAAGTGAGTATGCAGGCAAAGACAGTTGGACCATTAGTAGGATTTGTACACCATCTTTTCTCAAAAAATGAAGGCTTGTCAAGGTATTTTAATGAAACCATGACAGGATATGACAACAGAGAGCCACTTACTATCAACTCTGTAATTCAAATTCAATACTTCTCAGTTACTAAAATGTTACTTTAAAAAAAGCCCAGTTTAGATTTTTAAAATTAAACCCATTGGTTTTGAGTAATGTGAAAATCATAAAGACATTGTCACAAACCACACGTTTAGGGTCTACACCTGCACATAAATGATACTTTTAAGAAATACCTAATTTTGCTAATTAGGTTCCACATTCTGACCATCAGACTCACACCATCACTGTGATGCAATTTCATTTAGCAGCTTTACCAAACAGGGCTTGGCATTAAAATGTTATTATTTTGGTCTCCTTCCTCTCGAAGATGGATCACTGGCCTTGGTCTGGGAGGTCACCTATGGAAGTCACCATTGGTGTGTATTTGCATTTTTTTTCCAGCAAGATTTGACCCATATAATTAATTTACATCCATAATCTGAACACAGTCACAGAAATGTCTTCATATTAAAACAGATGTTCTCCTCCAAAGTCCTGGTTGGGTGTGCAGAGTGCAGTCTGTAATGATGTCACTCACTTTTTTCACATTTTTGCAGTATTCTGACTTTAGACAGCAAAAGGAGATTTATCTGTTTCTATGCAGATGAATGCTGTAAGCCCAATATCTGTTCTCAACTAACACCTCAGTGCAACAATCTGCACCAATCACTGCATTGGATTAAACAGGTAAATTGAAGCATTTAATCTGAAATCAATTCTTTATTTCCTTTTTTAGCATTAGTGGTTCAGCATTTCGATGCTGGGTCCTTCCTGACACAGCTCTGAAGAGGCTGAGAAGCAAAGGGAGGGTTTATAGTAAGACTGACACCATGAAACTCTCACAGTTGTCACACCTGGATGGCTCTTGGCCCTCCTGCCCCAGTGATGCTCTCCCTGCAGCTGATGGCAGGAGCTCAGCATGGCAAGGGACAGGGCTTGCAGTGACAGGAGCCAGGCAGCTGCTGCAGAACAAACTCTGCACTTCTTTGTCCAAGTCTGAGTCCTAAGCATGTCCTGAGGGTGATCCTCAGCAAAGCCACTCTGCCAAGGAGCTCCCAGGCTGGGCTGCTCATTCCTGCAGCCTGGGATGGCGTGACAGGCCTGAAGTTGCTGGATTAAGGAAAGATTTCATTTCTACAGGAAGATCAATAAACAAAAGGAGCTGGGAGCAAAGTGGACAGGGTGGGTGATTGATGTGCAGCGGGGCTTGGCATTTCGAGCTGGGAAGTGGGAGTTCCCTGACAGGGACATTATGCCTGCATGACAGGGGCAGGCCATGGATGTCACTCACAGCTCCTCAGCTCCCTTCAGGACCCCAGATTGCAGCACATTTGATCTAACTCATCTGACTGGCTCTGGAATATGTGCTTGCCAAAGCTAACAGGTGGCAGGAAATGTCCATGCAGGGTTCAGTCTCAAACGGAGAGGGAGGATCAGAGATCAACACACAGCCCAGATATGTGAGGGGTTCTGCTCCAGCTTTACCACTTCTCTCCTCAAAATCATATATTCCTGACTCCATCTCTCTCCTGAGTGGTGCTCAGCAGCCTTTCCAGGCTCCACTCCTGCACGCCAGGCATGCAGAGATCTTGTGGCAGGTTTTAACACTGTCATCACATGAGGGAAGTGCAGAGTACACCTTGTGCTGCAGTGGCACCTACCTTCTCCCCTGGGGTCACCGAGATCCTCCAGACACAGTGGGAATAGGAGGGGTAGCCATTTGGAAAGCCAGGGGCTGAGAAATTACCTGTTGAGTCTTGCAAGGTCTCTCCACAAGCTGCAGGAGAGGGGGAAAAAAACCTGTCAAAAAGGAGTGACTCTGAAAGACATCAGGGTCTACCAAACTGTCTGCTCATGGCTGCAGTGTGCAGGTTTGTGGCTGGTGCTCCAACAGTGTTTATTCATGGTACTGGCCAAAGGGGTGATGTGAAATTTGTCAGAATTTCTGGGATAGATGATGATCAGTGCAAGGACACAGACGAAACAGCTACTAAAGAAGCACCCTTCTTCCTTCACCTTCCTTCCACATGCCAGCACCTTCAGGTTTCTTTTCAGTTGAAGAATATCTCATTCACTAATCAAATGCAAAGTTTTAATCCCATCCTACCTCACAACCCCAACTGCTGCCAGCAAATCTATTTTCCCTTCATTACAAGCTGCTCAATGAAGTTCTCCTTAGATACCATTGTAAATTGTCCTTTTTGGGCTTAAAACATCCTAACAAAAGCAGGGCAAGTCCCATCACCCTCATGCTTCAGCTGCTCAGCACCTTCCCAGCCCCTTCACTGCACAAGACAAAATGTGAGCACAGCAGCCCATTGCTCCTCAACTTCCTGTTCTGTGGCCTGCTGCAGTTGATGAAATGTAGATCCCAAAGCGACTTTTGGGAAGTAAAGAATATGCACATGCATATGATCCTTTAGGGAACTGCAGCTTCCAACATCTGGAAAAGCTGTGACTACTGTAGCTCAGCTCTCTGAGCCAGGATGACTGGGCTGGAACAAGGAGTGACCATCCACATCTGCAGAGCAGCTGGCTGGCTGGGTGGCAGCACCACAAATATCAAAGCTCTCATTTCCTTGGCAGTGTCCACTAGACACATCCAAATGCCCACTGCAAGGAGCAGGGACCTTGACTTACCTGCTTCCCAGTTGTTTTTCCAATTTCCTAACCAACTGATATGATAAAGCTCCCCTGGACCTGCAACTCTGTTTCCTCAGAGACGGAAAGGCAGCCCCCAAAAATCCCTGATTGAGCAGCAGTGCTTTGAAAGATCAAGGCCTTCCCTTTCTCATGGAAATGCCAGGGGTTGTTCCTCTGCCTGATGCTATCACAGGGTAATTCTGCAGCCACGATTACATTTAGATGGGTGGGTTGGCAGTTGGAGGTGAAAAGAGACTGGTTCCATTGAAAAAGTTTAATATGTTCAAGCTGGGGAGAAGGAGTCACCTAGGCCAGAATTTCTTAATTTCCCTAAGCAAGTTTGATCCACAGCTTGACAGATCAGACTAGATGAACAAATGTGGGGATGCAGAAAGGAGTTTTTAAATTATTTTTATAATAAAGAGGGAATTCCAATCCATAGCTCACCAGGATAAATAAATGTTCTGTTTCTCTGCTCAAAAATCTATTTAAATAAACATGAAATGATAAAGGGAGCTCTAAATCATGGGAAACATGCACAACATGACCATAGTGACATGAGTATATTGCCCTCAACTGAACCACAGTGAAGGTTTCCAACAGCCCAGACTTAACTCTCCCAGAGTGCAATTACATAGCTACTGGCAAGACTCTGTAATTATGGAACAGGTACTATTGTGTCTACTTGCAAAGACTACTTTGCTGAAATATGGAAGGACTAACTATCTAACTCTCTGACCCTTGCAGAGGAAACTCCCCAGACACGGTGACAGGCTGGCCTTCCTTGCAGCGTGGAGGAAAGGACTGCCTGCAGGGCAGGGGGAAGCACACAGTGAGCAATGCATCTTTGTGGGGACAGCACAGCCTCTTGCAGAGCACCCTAAAAAGCAGTAAGACTGTATTCCACTTAGCAGCAAATAAACAGGAGGTCCAATAAAGCAACTGTTAGGTACTTCTGGGATCCAAGAAACTGAGCAGATAGAAAGAAACAGAGGTGAAAAGCAAAGCAATAAGGTTAATGCTTCAGAACTCATTTGTAAATGAAGCAGTTAAGTGACAGGCACTTAACAGCTCATCAGCTGGTTACTGGTACACTGCATCTTTTTGAAAATGCCCAGACAACTGGAGGAAATTATATAATGCAGGACCATTCTCAATTTACAGTTTAACCATTCCTGCACAATTAGCACAGCTACACAAGCCTTTTTTCTTTAGCACAGCACAAGACAGCAGAATGAGCTGTTTTAAAGTTTTTGTAGTGACTGCAGTAATCAAATCCTCAACTGTGCAGCCACTGCAAATCTAGCATTAACTACTATGTAGCAGACTGCATCTTGCCTTCCAGAAATTCCTTCAGCAAATTTCATTTGATTTCACCTGGCTTAGCCCTAACCTTAACCCAGCAGGTATAAGCTTCGAGGAATTAAGGGCAATTTAAAACAGCAGGGTTTTAGAAGGGACAAGCTAAGAAAGCCCTAACTGTGGCAGGCACATGAGCTCCAGCCTAATGAGCTGGAGAGCCCTGTTTGCTTCAACAGACACAGCAGTTGTTCTGGCTGATTCCAGTGCATGCTTGTAACTCATCCTCCACCATACTAGCTCTCTTTTTTGGGAGATATTATTAGGTATTCTCAGATGGAGACTCTCTTTCTAAAAGGGAAGCCATCTGCCACTCAACTTCTGAGTTATGCTGCTGCACTTCACCCTAAAATCCTCAGCTTGTCTGCTGAACAGTGTTTTCATCCTACAGTCTCATTCAGACCCTGCTGGAACATACAGATGAAGTCCTTTGGTTTTGAACTCCTTTGCTTTGTATTTTGCAGAGGAAGAAAACTTTTCAAGCTACAGATTCAAATGGCAGATGAAGATGTTCATGTCATTAAATATACTGCACCTCTTCTTCCTAAGATGCAACCTGTGTATAAATATTGATGCAAAGAAAAAACCCAAAGCAGAACAACAGATATTTGAAAAAAAAAATGTTTAGTAGTCCTAAATCTCTAATTATTTTGCTGCCTAATATGTTCTGAACTGTAATAACCTCTGCTAAAGCTTTGTGGAAAAAAAAAAAGAAAGAAAAGTTCTACTTTGCAAATGGAAAACTTGAGACTCACAGAAGAGTCCTCATTTTAAAGAAAGTTGCTTTGTAGCTTTTAGTTAATACCTCAGGCCAAAGTGGCTTTTCAGCTTGCCTTGAGAAATCTAAATCTGTAATTGATTCTTCTAGCTATGGGAATGAAAAGCCTGGTTGGATTAAGTCAGACTCAATCAAAACAACATAGTGCAAAACAAATTAACCCCTAAACGAATCCATGAGATAATTTTGCAATAGCAACATTTTATTCAACCAAAAGCAATTTAGAGATAATGATGAGTGTAAAAAGAAAAATGTAACGATGAGGTAAAAAGAAAATAAAAATAAAGGTTAATTAGAACTAATAGACCTGAAAGTTATACCACCCATTATAAGCTAAAAGCAGTAATCTTCAAACATACAGACCCTGAAGCCCTCGGAATTCATTCTAGACCCTTATGGACTCATACTTTCTGACCTGTAGTTGAATACAGAAAAACAGTGGATTTGCAACCCAGCTATCCACCACTTTCCAGGGCCTCAGTCTACCAGACATCTTCCCACCATTTTGCTAACTCCTAATCCCCACTCTGCCCACAGTCTTGCACACTGGTTTAATTTTCTATGAACAGAGCCTACACTGGACCAATCTGGAGCCCTAAACTCAACAAGAATACTGGCAAAGTACTAACAGGAGACACATTTTAGGCAAGTTCACTTCTCCCCCACAGCTCTAGCCTAAAGCACTTGATAGTCTGTGTTTCCCAAGTCTCTTTCCTCAAAGGGATCATTAAGGTGCTCCTTTATGCCTTCCACATAAACCATGTGCCTATGATAAAGCAGGATCCACCTCCCCAGGCCATATTTACCTGGGCACTTGTACAGCTTCCTGGCCTGAGCAATGTCCCCCTGGCTCAGGCGAACACGCTGACCGATGCTTGGCCGGACCCCGTTATCATCGCGACGGGGAAGGATGGTGTCCAGGAAAACTCCTCTAAAGGGAAGAGCACAGGGACACAGAGTGAAGTAGGGAAAGTGACACAAGGAACAGAAAGTAGAGCTGGCAGGCCTCCCACACCCCATCACCCTGACCATATATCCCATGCTAACAAGCAACAGTGGTTCAGCTTCTAATAACTGCTAACTATCTCAAGACAGCCTTCTCACTATAGCAGACAGCTTCCAAACGTACAAGCAAGTCTGCCAAGCCAGAAAATTCCTCTTGGATATCGCAAAATTAGAAAGGCTGCTGCCTCCGTTTGAGGTAGCACATTACTTGCCATAAATCAGAAAAAGCAATGAAATATTCCTCCAGATGGTTCATGGCACATCTGGCTCAGCAGGAACACAGATCTGGTGATTGAGCCAAAGAAGCAGAGGGAAGGGGAGTTTTCCCAGTAGCAGATGGGGTCGGGCTGGCAGTGACTGGGGCTGCCACATACAAAAGGAAAAGATCATGTGCTCTACCTTTGCTCTGTATGAGTTTCCAAGCTAGTAATTCCACGTGTCTCTGCCTCTTTTTACTTGCTACTATTTCTTCCATGTGCTTCACACTCAGGAGCTCTTTACTGCACTTTTGATCTCAGTCCAGTGAAGGATTTAAGCTCAGGCCTCACTTCTATCAAAATGCAGCCCATGCAGCCAAGCAAGGCTTGCATGCAAAAAGAGACCCAAATGCAAAAAGGGAGCATTAGGACTGTAGGGAAGGAGGGAGGGAATCAGAAACCTGAACTCCAGGTTGGCAAAATCCAAGCTCTTGCAGCCAGGCTGTCCAGTCCACAGGAACCTTTCACTGCACCCCGAATGCCAAACAGGCTTGGGGATGCCAAGGCTAATACCAAGCTTAACCTTCAGCATCAGCTCAGTTAGGCAGACTGCTCTATCTGAAACACAGGGTATAACTGTCCAGAGAGTCCAATGGGAAATCAGGACAGAAGCAATAATTTTAATGCTGCCTGGTCCAGAGGTGGGGAGGGAAGGGGGGAAATTGTTTTGTAAATATTCAAACTGAAGGAAGAAAGAAATAGAGGCAAAGGAATTTAATCTGTTTTGAAAAAGGGAATCAGCTGTTGCATGGGAGATGTTGGCATTTTTTCAGCAGTAGAAAAATTCCTGATCAGCACCAAAACCAATACTTACAAGATCAGAGGTGGGTCCCTGAAATTTCAATTCATAAATTCAGTTTGTTATTCTATATGCCAGCTGCATGCCTTGGGCTGAATTTATTTATGTATTGAAAATAAATCTTCCAATTCCAGAAACACCACAAGCACAGAAACAGGTCAGTTTGCTCAAAATAAATTTTCAAGCCTCCTCAGGAGTTCACAGAAGAACTCAGCTTTTGGCAGGGACATACTTCTGTGGCCTGTGAAATGCTTTCTGCAGATCTCCAGGCTCAACCAGGGAAGAATGACAAAGTTTAATAGAAAAACTACCACTTGCACACACAAACTTTTGATTCTTTTTCCCATTCCAGCCCTCACAACTGTGCACTCACAGCCCTCAGCTTTCTGCACAGTGTATGCCTCAGGCAGTGCTCAAGCTGTGCCAACAACCCATAACTTCAAGCTACCCTTGTTACCTGCCAAACACATTTTCTTCTAGAAGGCTGTACTCTATGCTGAGGCAGTAAGATTTTTGGTTTTGCTTTTTCCTCCAATTGACTCTTTTTCTCCTTTCACATGCATTGCTGAACATGACTCCCAACTACAGAGCAGTAAGTACACTTCCTCTCATTTTGCCATCAAAGGAACCAAGAACAGGAGAGCCTGTCCAAACCATACAAGTCCCAGAAGTCCCATGCTGTCCACCCAAACCTCATCTGCTTGAAAACACTTGGAGTGTAAAGTTGCACATTTGGTGAGGGTCTCTAAAAGTGCAAATACTTTTACTCAACAGTTAATAAACAACAAGCAGACACCATTAAACAGAGCAGTTCAGGAATTCTAACACCAGAACCATTCTTGAGTAAAATACCTAAACTCTCCTCCCAGAGGTAGGAGAAGAGCCCATGAATCCTGGCTGCCCCATTCTCTTGCTGCCCAGCCACGGGCAGAACATGCATTAGCTGCCCAATGCAGTTGTCAGCCAAGCACAACACCCCACCATTCCTACCAGCTAAGAACAACAGAGTTTGAGAAGAAACTCTCACAAGTCATCAGCATCTGCACAACATTCTGAATGTGCAAAGTGCCAGCCCAATGCTATGAAATTATCAACTGATCTCAACAAATGCTAAACATTCATGTCCCAGTAGAAAGGGTAACAAATACAGGTGCCTAAACAACACTCAAGGAATATTCAAGGCAGGTTAAGGACCCAGCCACAGGCAGCTACCTTTTGTCCCAATTCTGTGCCTCCACATGCAGAAGAGAGACAACATGACTCTTCATGCAGTAAAACCTGTGGAGGATCTGTGAATGTCTTGTGCAGGATCAAGACAGTGAATTGTAAATACAAGATGTTGTCCTGACATGGAGGCAGTGCTACCTACATCCTGATTTGAACATGAGCTTTGCAGAGGTCGTGTTTTGTAACTCCAGACTGTGCTGTCACATCTACTAGCAAGCCACTTACTGAATTAAGGTAACCAGCTACTTGCTTAGGGCTTTCTGGAGGTTTAAACTTTCTGCTTGCTAAGTTGCCATTTATGGGTCCTGACTGCAGTAAAAGAAATTGTTTCATGAAATGGCAACATTCAGTTTAGATTGCTGCCATGTCTGTAAGGAATGTACCAGGAAATAAAAGTCTGCATCCATACTCTGCAAAACAAGCAAATTTCTGACATAGATGAGAACAGAAATGCCAACGGTAAAAACTTGCTCCTGCTGTCATTACAGTCTCTTGTGCCATACTCCTATTTCTATTAGCCATAGACAAAAATGAGAGGCATATTTCTCTATGAAATGGAAAGGAGTGACACTACACCAATCCTCAAAAGTATCACTGGAAACAATTTCCACTGCTAGGACTCATCGAATCTCAGAAAAGCTGTACCTTTCTGTCCTAGGTAAAAAGTTTAGAATAAAAAGGGCCCAGCATTTACAGCAGTATTTGACCATGGCAAGCACCATATGATTTACTATCACCAATAATGACTGAAGTTAAAAACAAGGTTGTACTAAGTGCCAGGTAATAACTGCTACAAGAGAGTAAGTCACAGACAGGACTCTGTGTCCTTCCCCTGCTCACTCACACATCCCTGTCCACTGGTCAGGTGCTCACACCATCCTATGTTGGCTTTCTGGTCTCTGCTAATGGATTAACACATCCAGTGCAGCCCTTCCCATGCAAGGCCAAGCAGCATCTCTCTCCCTTTCCTAGTCACTGATCTTAAGGAAACTTGCTGGAACTTAATATCTTCATGGACTCTGTGCTTTTGTCAGTTTGGGTTGCAATTGGACAGCACCCCCAAACCTCAGTGAGGTGGGAAGGGTAGGTGCATATTCCCACCAGTCCCTCTGGCTGGGCAGTGCATTGCTCCCTTAGGGAAGCAGATGCCAAGATGGGTCTTGGCAAAGTAAAAGCCAATTCCCAGCACTCCTTATCTGTGGTGAGAGCACAACCAGCCTACAGAGGCACTTAGTGCTCAGTTCAGTTACTGCACAAAGACTGCAACTGGGGTAAGGGTGGGTCACAGAGACTAAGGGCTTAAAGAAAACAGACTTAAAAATCCTATCAAGCACCAATTTAAATCTAGCAGGACTCTTGCCATTTTTATCCCCTTTTGGACCAGCAGTGCTCTGAAGGACCCTAGCTTTCAAGAGACACAGACTCAAAGGCATCCACAATATAAATGGCAGTAATAACTTAATCCTGCTTTTGTGCAAGACAATTCTAACCATTTAGAGTTTAGCAAACGCTGGAAGGGTCCAGCAGATGCCTCAAAGGAAGAAAAATTGTTTGCTTTAGATACCTGATGCAAAGAAATCTCTGAAGTCTGCAAAACACCCCTGCCCAGACCCCATCTCCTCCTGCCACAACAAGCAGCATTTTCAGCATGTTTGGCAATTTTCCACTGGTTGGTGTGAAGTTGTCAAAACAAAAGCACAAAACAGGCGTGACCCTTCAATACAGCTGGGGAGTAAGAAAATTTTGAAAGTCCCAAAGACATCCTTGATTTTTGCAACAAAAGTTTTCCAAGAGTGTAAATACTTTCACTGTACCTTCCAACCCCCTTACTTGCAGTATGTAGTGACAGAAAGTTCTTAGGAAAGAGCAATAGTAGGATTAATGGAAGTAAACTTCTAGCAGTGCAGCAAAATGAACCTGGTCATTCAGTAACTCTTATGTCCAAATACAGGACATAACTATGTTCATGTCACCTCTCTATCCAGTAGAGCAGGCTGATCAGAAAATGGGCTCCATCTGGAGATAAGAGAAGGGAGTCAAGGACAAACAGGTTATGCAGAAACTGGCACTTAGCTGGGGCAGGACTGATAACTCCTCCATGAAAAAACCCAGTCAAACAGAACCACACAGCTGCAGAGGCCATGATCAAAAGCTCATGCATAAATGGTTAAAAAAAATGCCCAAGTAATTAAAGATCATGATCTAGAGTTAAACTCTCCCTTGGCACAACCACTTAGAGACTCTGGCAGCTGTATTGTGACTCCAAAGCATAAGCTGGACAACCAAGAGATTCAAAGCTTGTTTTAGTATTGCACATGGGCAGATATGCATACAGATGTACATGTTCTGCCTGGGAAGGCTGCAAAGAGTATTATCAAGGCTTTGGAAACTCTCTGAGATTACCAGTATTATTACAGAGTAAATATAGTGGAAAGGGGAAAAAGGAGTCCACCACACTACACCCACCTTGCTATTTCAAATATTTTTCAAGCCTTGCAATGCACCAATGGATCAGAGGTTTCCTGCTAGGCTCTATATAGCTCACAGAGTCAATCCCAACTACCAAACATAATCCTAAGGACATGTAACCTTGAATTATCACCTGGAGAATGTGTTCCTAGCATAGTGCATGATGCTGTCAAAGTCATAGGTCTCTCCAAGTGAGTTCACTTCCCCAGCTTCCATCTTTAAAAAGTTGTACTCCTGACCTGTGATGACAAACAATAAGGAAAAGAAACAAACCACTCTTAGAGAGAGAAAAAAAGAAGACTTCTACCTGTGGGAGCCTAGAATGAAATGGCTATGCTCCTATGTTTCAACAATTTCAGCTGGACATCCAAAATGTTTATTCATACAGCTATTTATTCTAGACAAGGACAGCAATATTTCTTCTCCATCCCAACCCTCAGACCACCAGCATTTTCCACAAGTGTAGCAAGAAATGTTTCAACCTAGCCAAAAGCCAGGTGGAATAACCTGAAGTGTGATTTTACCTTGCTGTATGTTCTCTCTGATGATAGTGACATGCTGGTCCCTGTCAGGCCGTGTGTGCTCATGCCAGAAACCCACCACATGGCCCAGCTCATGAGCCACAATCCCAAACTTGTCACAGTTCTTTCCAATGGATATAGCCTGAGGGCCCCCTCCTCGGCGACCCACGTACGAGCAACACCTGGAAAAGAAAACCCACAAACCCATGCAGCACCTCAGTGACTTGAGGAACTCTAAAACATAGGAACAGAAGATGGCATCTGGCAGGGTTCAGGACAGGCAGCAGTTGCAAACACTGTATGTACTTACATGAAAGTACAAAGAAAATATAAAGAAAAAAAGTCCATATCTATAAACATGCACATGTACACTTAAGTGTTATCCCACAAAAAAAGAATCCAGAAGGCTTAGCACCTTCTGAGCAAATACTAAACTATCCTAGCAATCCTTACTGAAAGTGATCAGCTGCATCTCTGTGACAGATTCTCCAGTGTAGTCATTGGTCTGTTCTGGGCTAGACTTACCAAGCCACATGTCACTGAAAGCTCTGTTTGCAATAGAGAGCTGCAGGGAATGTGTGCATCACTTACCCACATGTTCTGTATGTGAACACAATGAAGCTCTCTTCATCAGTTCTCTCCACAAAGGTCACACAAGTGTGCTTCTCCCAGTGCCTCATTGCTTGCTTAAAGATAGCTCTTTGGGTTCCTGGAAAAGAAATCAAGAGGAGCAAACAGTGAATGGCTTTCAGGAAAATCTCTAAAGGACTTCATCTGGATATGGGAACAGTCAACCTTTCAAACAGCCAATCTTATGCCTGTAGACACCTCTTGGACTCTGGGCCCACTTTCACCTACAGCATTACCTTCCTGTATCATCTTTTCTCTCCCTATGCCTGATGAATTTACTGCTTAAATTAAACAGGTAGCAAACTTTACAGATTAAGTACATCAATATTTGTGAATATAAAACATGCCACCTCTCTAGGTACAGGCCACTCTGGCAGAGCTGCTAGGTGTTCTGATCTGAACACCAGCTACTAAGTGATGTGCCAAATTTGCTCTCATGACATGAAGTAATGACCACACACATCTTTCAAGACCCAGGAATCTTATGAGTGCTACAGATGCTCCTCAAAACTAAGGCAAAGCTGTTCTCAGGAACCCAGAGTACTTCTGCTCCTGCTCTTCCAACAGCAGAGAGGACTCTCTTCTGGAAAAAAGGGGGCAAACACAGCTCACAGGTGCTGGCCCCTAAAGAAAAGTGACTCAGTCACTCAAGTATTTCTTGGACTCCAAGAGAACCATCTCACTGCACACCTCAGCTTCAGGCTTCCGCAGTGCACAATTCCTTGTGCAATGACATGCCCACCCCACCTGAGGAGACACATTCCCAAGGACCTGAGTCATTTGTGGGAGAACTCAGCCCTAGAGATTTCCCACACAGTTTGAGCCACAAACCCCATGGCAGACAGAAAGCAGCGTTTCCACTACTGACCAGTGAAATTTCCTCCGATCACATAGGGGATGACCCCCCCTGGCCAGATCCTCTCAGCCCTGGACGTGGTCGCCCTGCGCGTTCTGGCAGAGGAGTGTGTGTCCATCCCAGACTCATCCTTAGATCCCTTCCTCCTCGGGCTCCTTGCAAGCGTTGTGTTCTGCCTGCCGTCTGCAAGACAGAGTGGCAACACTGTTTAAATCCTCTTTAGTTCCACGTGCAGCCCTCAGGTAATACCCTGGAGCTTCAGAAAAAGAGAAAAATAAAAAGCAAGGTGTTAAACCAAACCAGAAGTCATAGACAGATTTGCCAGTGATTTTTTGGGGACTTTGAGACTGCTAATCTATAGAAAACTGACCCTTCTTGTTTTGGAGCTTCCATATGCATCATGCCAAAGCTGTTCTCCCATTAGAATGTAAAAGCACATCCTTCCCTGTCTCTAGCCACTCACTCTCTGCAACAGCAACTTCACAGATGGGGACATAGTACTTAAACAAGGGGAACAGGAGGTGGGAATCAAACAAGCCTAGATGTCACTGTATATTCTCAACTTGCCCTTACTATCCACTCATCTGCAGAGAAGGGTTTGTTCCATTAGGAATAGCTTCACAGCAACAACTACCCATTTGAGCCGGCCTTGGAAGAAGGTGACAGACTCCTAACTCTGAAATCTGCACTCAAGGCTGAAAAACATTACTTTGGTTTCACATACCAGGTCTTGGGTGGTTTGGAAATCTATAAAGATGGGACAGTCTCTGCTGGAGGAGGGATGCTCAGGATGGAAAAACAGAAGCACAAACCTCTATCCATGCTGAATCTCTCCATTTTAATGAAAAGGAGGAAAAATACAAAAGGGAAAGAAGAACACATCTCATTTCTTGTTACAAAGGGTAGAGGAGCCCTGGCTGTATGGTGTTTCAGCACTGGCCTTAAAATCTGCAAGAGGATTCATGCAGGCTTCTAGGCAGACCCTGTACCTTGCCCTGCATCTGTGCTGCTGCAGCTCTGCTCAGATTCTGGTTATGCCTACATAAGTTGCACTTTTAATGTGGTGTGAGTCTGCCACCTTTATTAAAAAAATCCTTTACTCAAAGCTTCCTGGTTTTTCATCCCCTAATTGAGGTGCCAGGAGCAACTCAAACCCTCAAAGCAGCCACAATCCAGCTGGGCTTTACAAACCCCCGTGTGCAGACACCACTTGTTAGGTAAGCTCCCTGTGTTGCACAGCCAACTCATCAGCTGGACTGGGGCAAAGGAATAACAGAGCCCAGGGGCTGCAATGCCTTCAGAGAGTGCTGGCCTGAAGGGTCACACCAAGGTGAACATCCTTGTCACCTTGAGGAGCAGCACTGCTGGTGGTGGCTCACCAGTGGACTGCTGTGAAGCCCAAGAGGATGGCAATTTGTATGTAAATCAGCAAGACTAGCCACAGCTTTGCTTTCCATGTCGGGAACGTGGGCTGCTGGGTTATTAAAAAGCACAGGTCCTGCTAAGACCTTCCTCTAGTGACCAGGGGGGCTGCTGAGAACCTCTTCCCCTATTCATCCCTCGAGCTGAAGCACCACTAAGCAAACCACTACTGTCAAGGCTGAGGGGATCAATACAATAGGAAGGAAATTCAGGCAGTGTAGGGGAATGAAAAGAATGAACTTTAAACCCTCCCTCCTGCTTCACCAGGTCAAGCCCTTCCTGCTGAAGACCTTGCTCTGAGCTGCAGAACAAAAACAGGAATTTGCCTTTTGTTCCTTTTACTCCTAAACATCTTCCTGGCATTTCAGAAGCTGCCCCATCCCCAAGCCAGCTGCTGGATCCTGGAAGGCAGATGCTCTGAGCCTGGGGGTTCTCCCAACACAGGAAGAACCACCCTCCTGCATACACCTGGTGCTGCTGGTACCAGGCACCAGCACAGGCACTGCCATTAAAAGGGCCATAGCTAGAAGAGAGAGGGTCTCAAGATAGAATAGTCTTGTCTTCTATTCACAAAGTGCTCCTGGGCCTGCCCAAAATCTCTGTGGATTTGCACATTGCCAGTTCCTGAGTGCAAACCAAGTGAGGAGGTGTGTGTGCCCTGTGCCTGGTGCAGCAGCAGCTCTGCATGGGGGACTCTGGGTCCACACTTCTGTCCCACCAGAGCTTCCATTCCTTGCCAGCAGCACACACTCTTGGGCAAATTCTCCTCACCAGTCCTGCAACAGCTCTTGACTGCTTCTAACTCCTGCTATAGTTTTCTGCCTTTAACAACTGAAATTTGTTAAATTTCTCCTCCCTGGAGAGACCTGACATATTGTTCTAGCAGGGGCTGCTTGTGGGTGGGGGTGAGCAGTTGCCTCTATATCACTTTGGTTATTTTTTCCCCTTTCATTCCTTATTAAACTGTCTTTATATCAATCAATGGGTTTTCTCACTCTTGCTTTTCCTGCTTTCTCACCCCTCCTGCTGGAGGAGGGGAATAGTGACTGGTGCTTGGCTTCTGGCTGGGGTCAACCCACCACATTATACAAGGCAAACCCACCCTTTCATAGAGTTCACCTACAGCAAAAAATGCCTGGAGAGAGCTGATCTCCCAGGCACTGAGGCACACATGTGTGCAAAACAGTACAAAAATATGTTTTTACGGGGGTAAAAAAAAGAAATAAAAGATACCCAAGGTCTGGGTGGGGTACCACATTACCCTTTTTAACTGCTTTGTCACTGTGGTTGGTTGAAGTGGCATTTTCACTTGACACCTCTTCTCCCAGGCCTCCTGCAAAGGAAAAAAGAGCAGAGACTCATCTCTGGTGAGCTGGCTGGCAGAGCTCTGATGTGGAAAGGACAGCAGCTATCAGTAATGCCAGTTGGGGGTCTGCTGGCCACAGAAACTGTCTGCTTTCCTCTTCAGGGAGCAGAGACTAAACCCTTGATAAAGCTAGGCACTTTTCCTGGATTTGTTCCTAGCCTACAGTGACACCTTGCATCTCATTGCCATACCATGCCTAAGTCTCTCCATATGCTGAATAGGCAGAAAGTCTCTTCTAGGGAAGGCTAATTTCATGGAGATTTAATGAGAGCAGGAGCTGAATGAGCTGATCTCTGTAGAGGCATTGCAAGAGCAAGTTTCTGTAGTCTTGGTGGCAAGATAAAGCATGAAGAGCCTGGTAAACCACCACATGCAGAAAAGATGCACTGTTGGTCATGCAGCATTGCTGGATGCAGTGTGGACACTTCCAAAAGGGATGTCTCACTTTCAAGACAGCTGGACATCTTCCAGTCACTGAAGCACTCTTGCTTTGCCAGCTGGAAAACTCTCCTTTGCTCTAGAGCTGGCTTCTAGCAAATCCTTCTCCAGCCTGTCCAACGGGGCAAGGACAGGGGAAAAGGTGTATCTCTGTCACCATGGAGAAGGACTGAGAGGATGGTAACAAATCTCCAACATTATACCACTGTAACTGATAGGAGTATCAGGAAAGTTATGATGAAAGATAGTTACAAAACAATTCAGAAGAAAATAAAATACCCAGACTCTCAGCTGGCTATAGGTTAAAGCTTCCTGGTCCAAGAGACACAGTAAATCAGGCGTTTGTCTCCCAAAGGAAGTCCCATAGTTTAACAGAGCTTGGCTGGACAAAAGCCACTAGATGTGTGAACAGGAACAAGTCTGATTCAACAAGATGGATTGCTCTGAACTCTATCACTCTTTTCCAGCTTCAATGTCCCATCCTAAGATTTCCCTTTGTTTTCTTTCATGCCCAGTCCTCCTCACTTCCTTAAGCCTAAGCTCAACAAAAGTTCCTCTTCTCAGTTTTACATCCTCAGGACTTCTCCCACCCCCACCCTGCAAACTATGCTATTCTTCACACAATATCTCATTCCATTTAAAGGAAACCCCAACTAGCCATTCATCACCAGAATTATTAAGGCATGCAGTATTTGCTGAGGCAAAGGATAATTTTGTATTTCTAAATAAATGCAGCTTGCTTCCAGTCACAAACAGATTGCTTCTTAATTGAACTTAGGAGGTGAATTATATGGTGAATTAGGGAAAAAGAACAACTCTGTATTTAGTGAATTGTTCTCCAAAGAGGGAGCTGCATGGGATTGAATTGCAAATGATGGCACCAAAGCCTAGAGCTGGCCCCTCTGCCGTGCCCGAGCTGCTGACCTCTGCTGCGTTCCCGCACTCGGCTTCTCCCAGTCCCGGCACATTCTTTCCCAGAGAGCACTGCAGGCCTTGGTTTCTTATGCAAAGAAGAGGTTTGAATAAACTAGTGTGACTAATGAAATCTACAACATCTTTGCATATTTTGTCTTATTGTAGCTCATGAAAAGGGAGAGCACTACACAAAGGCCAGATATGGGGCTGCACGTATACCAGGTATTTTCAAACTCTAATTTCACTCATACAGTCAGGGAGCATCCACAGCTCTGGATGCTCGTGACCAGTTTAGAAGATCCTTTTCTGATTCACTTGAGTTTTTAGACATTTCCTATCATCATGATGCCTAAAGATAAGCCAAAAATTAAAGTGACTTGGCAGACATTTAGTCCTCTTCTGCTTCTTTCCAAGAGAGGGCTAAGGTAGGATCTCAGAAGAGCTGACAGGCCATTAACAATAAATAAGGAAGTCAAGAAATGCACCCTGTATCTGGAAGCAGCTGCACATAGGTTGCAGGTAATGTGTAGGTCCTGTTGTCCCCTCAACCCATTCCTGAAGTTGTACCTCTCTATCAGACTATTCTGTTACATTCAAAAGCAGAACATGTTCCAGTGCTACTGCCCCGGAGCATGAAATGCCCATGTATGCACTGAAGCCCATTATCATTGGAAACACTGAAGAGGAGAAGGGAGATTTTCAGTTTGACATTGTGCTCTGTGGAAAGCCAGTAAGAGCAGGCTTGGTATCCCACAAAGACGTAACATTGACTTTAATGGATACCCAGCAGTTAACGAGCCCCTCAAGATCACTTTCATCACTTTCCACATGCTGCTGTGCTAGACCAGCACTCATCTTTCTTCAGCCTGACTGAGTTTTGTTTGCTTCTCCCACAACCAGTCGAAGATAGAGAATTTGTTAGATCATGTCTCCATGCAGAGAGCTGTACTAGATTGTCCTACTTAACAGCTGCAACCCCAGCAGAACACTGCTGGACTCCCTAACTAGGTAACTTCATTTCTGTGCATGACCTGGCAGAGACACAAAAGGGATTCTCTACCCAGGCTGGGGAATATTTCATCTTCTACCTACAGTGCACTTCTGCAACAACTTGTTTTTCTATTTATCACAGACCAGCACTGCCAAGGGAGCTTGGCTAACTGAAGGAAATGTCCAGTAGCTTGAAAGCACCACAAATCTGAGATAAATCCACCATGTCTGCAAGCATGGCTGAAGAACAGGTGTATAAATTGTTTTCAGGAACTAGAAGCAGCCTGAGGTTGTAAGTAAGGGTCCAGCGAAGCAGAAAGCAGCAGGCTGGGGCATTGTTGGGAAGAAAGCAGTTTCTCTCACTCTCCCCAGAGAGGAAAATGAAAATCCAATTTTGTTAAATGAAGTCCAAGTTGTTCAGCTGAAACCAGAATAAAGGACAAGATATTAAGAGAGTGCACAAAGCATGCCACCAAAACTATACTGTTTGCAGTTCCCTTGCACCACTAGCACAGACAAAAGATGTACAACCTGAAGGACTCCATTCAGCACCCTTACTTCCAGTAAAAGAGGGTGGGACTGGGACAAGTAGTAATATATCAGACCTGAAAAAGTGTCTTCTACAAGATGCAATTTAGGATTGAAGGTATTTATTGCTGTGCATGTTCTGGTTTGGCTTTTTTGCTTATGCCCAGGTAGTCTGAATCACCAAGGAAGGGACAAGCAGATCTCTTGCTAACTAAAGCTTCTGTGCTTTTTCCACTAGTTTATGGACCATGAAGGGGTTCTTGTCTGAAAAAAGGAGAGGAAAGCCAGGCAAAGCAGTGAAGCAGCTTGCTGGTAGATCAGAATGCCTGTAGTTGGCCCAGAAATACCTACCACCCTCCTATTGGGTCCATTTAAGATCTCGAAGCTGCTTGAGGGGCAGCTGACTTCCAAAGCATTTTAGCACCATCCCTTTTAGAGCTTTCATCAGAAAACGCTACTCTGAGGCAAGATGAGTTACCCAACTGAAAGCAAAGGAGAAACATCAGTCTAGCCTGAGTCAAGCTTCATTTTCAAATGATGCCTATCTCTAATGTTAGTCTAAAACCCAACCAGTAACAATAGGAATGGTAGTTGTCCGAAAAACTGCAGTCTGAGAACACTGAATATTCTTACATGGGAAATTGGATGGGATGAAGCTTGCAACACCTCCCTTTTTTCCAAACTGTAAAAGTTCCCATTAAAATCAAAACCACTTTCGGTACAGGTCCAAGCCAGATAATTTTTCCTCTCCAGACCAACGAAGAATCTCTTCATATTCATAGAGTTTTCCTTTCCCTTTCCTGGTTGCTGTCCACACAGGGAAATGGCTCCACAGCTGAACTTTGAAGGTAGCTACTACCCATATGCTCATCCCCTCTACTGAGGACAAAGGAGTTCACAGTGGCCACTGAGGGCATGGACAGATCTTCCAATTCTTCTGATTTAGCAGAGAGAAATTTGGCTGTGCACATAATTATTTTCTCTCAGGTGAATCGAACCGCAGCAAGACTTTTTCTAATGTATCTTACTGTGGAGAAAAGGCCATTTCAGAGCTGGGTCACAAGACAGTGATAAAAAAAAGTACTTCTGAAAAATTATTAACAATTTCACCTCTCCTGCCTATGTCTTAGAACACTCTGCTTTCACAGTCTCACTCAATATACAGGCTATTCACATGCCATGGCTTAGAGACTGGATTTCAAACAGAGACTGCAATGAAGCACAAGCAAAACCAAGTACTGCAGTTAACATTAAACACTAGCCATTCTTCAGAGTTTCAGTTCTGGTGAGTTCTGTCATATTATGACCATCAGAGAAGCTCCTGGAAAAACAGGATAAGTCAAACAGAGTTACATGCAGTTTTTAACTTCATTAACCAGTGGTCAAGAACTGTTTAGCATATGAAAAAACTTTATTTCACTGGGTTTTCTAAGCACAGAAAAAGTGATGATTTTATTAAAACAATTTCTGCTGGGAAAATGCATTCAGAATGCAGAACAGATGTTTCCCAGAGCTGGTGGAGAGTCTATAGCAAAAGCCTTTCATAAACCCCTGTACCCTGGAGATCTGAGCAAATGATTTGAGATATATCCTTCAGCATTTCCTGTCAGTGGAAGAGCTGAAGTTCCCTCAATTTACTTAAAGAAAAATAAATTAAAGAAAGGAAGAATTCCAAATCCCAAATTCCCTGCAGGAATCTGTTTTTCATATTCAGAGTAAGCTGACTAGCTGCAATAACTCAGGAGAGTCCCAAGGTCCAGAGGCTTGACAGGCAGATGTGTCATCCCCACATCAGCTGTGGATGCTTGTGCAGGGAAGGAGGACACTGGCCTCACAGGGAAGTTCATGAGAGGAGGAAGGTGAGCACAGCTAAGCAAACCCAGGGCTGCCACAGACATGAGCTGCAAAGCACTTAATGGACCAAGATCTTCTGCTGGCCAGCTGTATTTGGAGTGGTGTGGCAGGCAGAGCAGAAGTGCAGGCAGCACCATTCCCAAACACCCTGCATTTTCCCTGGATACTCCCTGCTCTTCTGGAAGTGGCAACATCACTTTTATACTGTGATGCATCTTGTTTTTAAAGAAGGCATTGCAAGAAAGGGGACAATCTGACCCAACCTCTCCACCAGCCTTTCAAGTGAGATGTAATGCTTAAGGGGATCAACATTCTCTGGATAAAAGGAAGGACTGAGGAGACTGAAAGGGGTATTTTCTTGTTGGCTGTAACAATCACTTCTGTTTCCTAGGGTAAAAAGACAGATAAATGAGAGGTATAAGAAAGAAGAAAGTTACCTACAACCTGTGTCATCTCACTGGTTTCTTCCAATGAGAAAGAGCCCTGCAAGTACAGTGCTTTTACTAAGGCAAGTTAAAATGAAAAGCTAAAGTGAGTACATGAGTATTTTGGCCATATGCATGTCTGTTGTTTAGCCAGGTCCCCATATATGGTGTAAGACTTCTCCCCTCCCAGCATATAAATTGCGTAATGCATAGTACCAACTATCCCCATCCCCTTGCACTTGATTCCTTGTCAATCTAATGGGTCAAGATCTATTTGCAACAAGAGTCTGCCTCACTATTATGTGCCTCTCAATCCACAGAAAACCACCTTCCCTCCCTGTCTCTCTTTTGGAAGGAAAGAGAAACAAGTGAACTTGCAGGCAATAACTGTAATAACTGTAAGAGCTGGCTTGGGCTCACCCACTGCCGCCCTAGTAGACAGTACCAACCTCACAGCCCCCCGTGGCTGACATTCCTTTCCTTCTGACCTGCAGAGTGTAATTCCTTCAGCCTCAGTGCACCCCAGGCTGCTGCAGACAGGGCCATGCACTATTCCCTGTGCTGCCCTGCAGCAGCTCCCTGCCCTGCTCCAGCTGTGGCTTCCAGGGAGAGCCTCTCAGCAGCCCAGACAGGCTGCTCCTCCCCTTCAGCCTTCCTAATCCTCTTGTTTTGCCCCTACCTTGTTTATACTGGATAAAAATTAACTCAAAATGAAAACACTTACATGGGAAGCTAAGTTATGTTTGAATGGAATTAAAACTCCTTCCATGGAGAATGTTTTGTGCCACTAGAGAGACCTTTCTTCTGCTTCACTTTCTGCCTAGACATTCAGACACTCACAGTCCTGGAGCTTGTTGGAGAGTTTTTGGTACCTTCTTATGCCCTGGGAGCCTGAACCATGTTTAACAGGTAGTTGAGCAGCCTAAGTAGATAGAGCTGAAACACCTCATTGCTTGGTTACCTACCAACTCCACCACAGCTCATTTAAAGAGCACTTGAAACCAACTACCAAACCAGGGAAACTGAGGCAGGAGCCAGCACTGAGGCTGGACAAGTGGGACTTAAAACACTTTGGGAGCACAAGCCAAATGTAGCCACTGTTAAATAACCTCAGACCATCTCCTTCCCCATGGTCTTCCCTGACTCCTTGGTGAAACAGGTGCCCAAATCATTGGCTGTCATTAGAAGAGCTGTGGGGCAGCTGAGGACTCAGGGCAGAGGCACTTTCCTCACTGAGCAAGTGCCCAACAGGGGCTGGTGGAGCTGCCCTGTCCTTCCAGGGACAGCTGCAGCTGGCAGGGGGAGCCAGGTTCCAAACCCACTCTACCACAAACTGACTCCAGAATTCAGCAATAACTGAAGAAAAGGAGTGGCTAATCCCCTCCCCAACACTGCCTGATGCATCTCACACTCCCTTTTTCTCTCTAGGAAGTGGAACTGCAAAATAATCTGAATATTTCCTTTTGCTTCTGATCTTTGCCCTGGAGAAACTTGTTACCCATTCCCTGGGGCTGTCCAAGTCACCATCTGGCCTCAGAAACACAACAGCAAACACAGTCCAGTGTTCCATCCTAAAACTAATTTGCTTTCTTTCCCCACTTGACAGCTGAATAAATACTTTGTCCTTACCATTTGAAAAGGGGAGCTGCAGCAAAGGGGTTTTGTCCACTGCAGCTACAAGCATCAGCCTTGTCTCCAAATTAAGCCTGAACAAGTGGCTCAAAGTGAACACATTTATTCCACAAATGTAACCCCTTTCTGTTCAGAATCAACCACGAGCAGTTTACAACTTGTAATTTATTTGGTTTTTGCTATTGTCCAACAAGCCATTTTGGCAACTGATTGTTCCCTGGACCTTCCAGACATTTTTCTGACCAGTGTAAGCGACTTTTATTTTGTGGATACAGCAACATTCCTGCTTGAAAGTAGAGAGCCTGAGGGTCAATACAACCCAGCCAGTCTTTCAGAGTGACCATCCTGCACTGACTACTCTCACAGCTTATTAGACCCTACTCTTTCTTGGACTGTTTCTACCTCCAAACTCATTTGCCTAAAACACTCTCAGAAATGACAAGGCAGCTTATGCAATTGAGGCAAATGCAATTTTTCATTTGAGCAAATATTCAAGGAAATTAGGCATTTGCCCAGCTCTGAAGCACAAATGCATGATTTAGTCAATTCCACAGTTATTGGCCAAGCACTGTCGAATTTTACAATTAGGGTAATGGATTTAACTTTCAATGTAATTTCCATATGGATAAACTGATCTCCTCAAGTACATTTGCCCATGTGTTCCCTTCACCACAGTTAATTAATATAAAGCTATTTAATAATCTCCACTTAAACACAAAAGACCATTCAGACTCTTCTGGCATCAGTAAAAGGAACAGCCTCTAAATGTGATACACCAGCTGTAGACGAGAGCAAAAGAAAATTTAATTAAGAGCGATCAAGAGCACGACAGTTGCAAACAGAAATCAGATGTTATAAATGCTCCTACATGGTGATTACCCCAGCTCCTCAAAGGGTTAATAGTGCCAACCAGTACCAGCTTCCAGGTGCTTTAGATGTGCCCAAGAGACCTTTGAGGACAGGGAAAGAAGTGGGGCTGGGAGCCAAAACCTGGCAAAGTTAAGCAGGGAGCAGCAGGGATTTGGCATCATCTGTGCAGGAGCACTGCAGCAGCTATGCCCAAAGCTGATGGTGGCACCAGGCTGAATAGGAAGGAACTACAGAAACAGGCTGCTTGGAAGCAGCTTCAACCATGGCATCAATGGATAGGTTCTGCAGATGATTTTTAAATGATGTTAATTGCTCATTAACAAAATCTTTGCTATTTAATTTCTGAAGTGCAGCATTTGACAAGAGTGATACTGAGTTACTTGCCTTCCTGGATGATTTCTGAAAGAAGCACATGAATTGTGACTCACAAGATAAGCACAGCTAAAGTTTCCAGTAAGAACGAGTAAGTGGCAGAGTTTGAAATAGCTGGGGATTTTTGTTACAATGGAGAAAGCTTTATTGCTTGGATGGATTCATGTGAGCAATATTGCAGAGTTCATAAAACCACTGAAAAAAAAACTGCGTAAGGCTGAACATTGCACAGCAGAAATCAAACCACTTATTTTGACAGGTGGAAGGCCACCATCCAGAAAACCTGATTTCAGGGAACAGTGCATTTACAAAACAAACTTTGTGGTGCATGTGACCAGCTGCCACTGGGAACTTAGACAAGAGGAAAAAGAACATAATAGTCCACAGGAAATGTGGAGCAAGTAACAGGGCTGTGTCATTCAGGTTGTGCTCTGCCCATTCAGGTGTACTCAGCATCTATTGCTTGGGACTCTCTTCACCTGCCCTGCAGAACTTTTATCACAAGCAAAGGGGAAAAAAGAGATAGATTTCATTTCTCTGTTTGTCACAAGTCTGGAACACCACAGCCAAGTGAGTAAAGGAATACTGCAAGCCCACTAGTCCCACCTGGTTTCAAAGCAATGTGCCATACTGGAAGACCTTAGTTGAAAGAAAATCAGAGCCTGCATTTCTGTTGGTGGGATAGGTGGAGTAAAGACTCCAGCACCTCTTGTTGCTACTCAGGCAGATCACAAGCAGCACTCACTGCACAGGAAGACACTGAGCCTTCTGAGAACAGCCTCTGAGAACTGGCAGATGTGGCCAACAATTCAACTTCCCCACTCCTGACAGCTGTGCTGTCCTGCCTCAGGGTTTCTTCTCCAACTCTACAAGGGAGATCTGTTCCCTTTGCACATATACACACTCCATGCTTCAGCATCTTGATTTCATCACCTTCTTTCCTCTCCTACCATCAAGCACCAGACTGGCAGATTCTAGTTCTGTGACTAGAAGAAGGTACATCCCTAAGATGAGAAAAATCCCTCTCAATAATTTTCAGGAAAGACTTCAAGCTGGCACTCAGAAACCCATAAAGAAAAGCATTTGGTGTGAAATACCAAACCTAAAGATCAGCACTTTCTAGTGGAAGAGTCTTAACTTCAAGTGGAATTAGAAGGTTCACCTGCTAAGGGTATGTGATTTCTAGACAGTTATCTTTACGCTGGAGAAAATCAGGCGAGTCTAAGAAAGTTGCAATAGGACTGGAAGACTCTGGGATGGGAGAAAAAAAGCACAGTATCTGCTTATCTGCAAAGAGATCACAGGCTTATTGCACAGAAGTGTAGATTTGGGATGGAGTAACTCAGAAAAGCAGAACAAACAAGAACACTCTCAGCCCTAGAGGATTTACTCAGTTCTTCCAAAGGGGAGCTCCTGCTTTGTCTTAGCAAACTACAGAACTGTGGGAAATTCATTTCATGGTTGTCTGCTCTGGTAAAACTCCTGCTTGAATCGACTCACAGAGGTAAATATTTGGGCTAGTCATAGGAAAATCATTTGGCACAGCTAACCAAACCTCAGCATCAGGCCAGGCTCTAGGCACCTACCTTTCCACTCTTGAGGCTCCTCTTCCTGTTAAGAATGTGCCTGGATTGCAAAGAGACATCCCCAGAGTGCATGTCATGTGCTGTGGAAAACTGAAAGGAGGTATGCAGACAGCTGGACAGAGCCCTCAGACAGGTCTGCTGGAACAAAGATGCTCCTCTACTCACACAGGAGGAAGCAACCTTCACTAAAGATCTCCCAGGGAAAGAGCAGACCCCTGCAGAGAGTTCACAGGTGTGGGTTATGTTACAGCATGTACATGGTTGCTTGCATTGCTCCTGGCCAATTATGACCAATACAGCTCAGGTTAAGTTAGCACAACCCATAGACTTGCTCTAAGCCTAAATGAATTAAAGGCTGGGCTCCAAGCAGCCCTAAATGACTCTGTGGTTCTGTGCAATCCAGCAATGCTGAAGTCCACTCCTTCTACCCTGAACCAAGTGACATTACAGTAGAGCACCAAGTATGAGTTACAAGGGGAAAACCAGCTGAGTTTGGCAAGCATGTGTCAAGTCAGCTGAATTTAACAGTCTTGCTTTCAAATCCATAAATCAGATCTTCCCTGGAATCTCAGTTAGTCACGGTCTAAATCCCTGGATTTTGCAGTCTTCTAGAAGTATATTTTGCACTAAGTTAAATTTCACTAGAAACACATGAGTAGCATTCAAGAGGACTCTGAAGTAATGTGCAGCACTACTACTGGCCACAGCCCCTACAACGAGGAAGCTCTCACAAAGTGAAACAGCAGGAACCCTGCCTGTGACTGCCACCAGTACCTTCAGTACTCCACTGGAGAAGTCTTGTTCTCCACCCTGAAGTTAAGCAGCACAGCTCTCAGCAGGAGAGCTGCACTCCAGCAGCACATCCAGCAAGTAAACCCAGCTTACATGAGAATCAATGCCTTTCCTCAAGAATGTAACCAGAGACAACAACTATGAGCATCTTAAAACAAGAACAAGCAAAGCATCCTGCTGCAGATAGGCCCTTGTGCAGATGTGGTGAGGCAGCAAGGTAGCTGCCTGTATCTTCACATCACACTCAAAAACAGCAGAGCTGCTGCCAATGAACCAGGTCCCTGCTCTTAAGACAAGGTTTAATGCCTAACTCCTGTCTGCCTCATTTGTCAGAGAATTACTTGCATGAATTTGCTGTCAGAGCCTCCAGTCACTGACAGCAGCCTCTGTCTCTCCTGATTTCAGTAGAGAGCCTGGATTCAAATATATCCCTCTCCTAGCTGCACTCTTATCTGAAGCTATACCCTGGCTAGAAAAGGTGCTCTTTAAATTTCTTCTGCCAGTCATTTGTGGCAGTGTGAAAGGCTCATCGAGGTCTTCAAGCCATGAGCCTGAAGACTTCTCAGGATGAGAGGCAAAGAAAACTTGTTTGGACTGTTCTTGAAAAGCATTCTTGGCGACAGTGGGATATGGAGTCAGCTTCTTAGCAGCAAGCCCAGCACAGCATGGCATCAGTGAGGGCAGCCAGACTCCCCTGGCTTCTGATCTGCTGCTGCCAAACCCTGAAGAGACAAACTTTCCCTTCTTACTCACAGAGGTGCCTTTCAGGACTGGAAACTGTCTCTGTGATGCATTATCCCTTTACCTGATTTGTGTATCAGAAAAGTCCTCATAATCCCTAAAATGCCCATAAAAGCTTAAATCAAGCCAGTTAGTATTAAACAGGCCCATACCTCTAAGAGGCATGGCAAGAAATAAGGTCCTCTTCCTCTGTGGCTAGTGCTTCAGCAGATAATCACCTTGTACCAGGGGACTCATGTGGGTCCAAAAGAGAGGTGACAGTGTGCAATTTCCCAGCCTGCCTCTGGATTCTCTTTTTTCCCATTGCAGCAGATAAATCCTCAAAGCTTTAAGTCAAATTTCTTCTAAACTAAATTATATTGTAAAAGTAANGAGTTGTGATGCATAGGCTTGCTGAGATAGCACTCACTGGCAGATCCCCAGGTAACAGATTCATTTCATTATATTCTGAACCATTAATGTCTCTCTACAGGTCCAAATCCTAAGGGTATACATTTCAACACCACTGCATAAGAACACCTGATTTTCATAGTAAACATAACATCTAAACTCAATCCCACAGAAACAGAGATAGGGAGGCAGCTAAGACCTGCATTTTAACAATATGCCTCATTGTTTGTCCCTTCTCTAGCTGGAAAACATTTTTCAGGAAGAGGAGAAATTCCTTGTTTGGCAGATTTTATATGGATTACAGATGGTGATAGCAGTGTGAGCAGGTGATGTGGAGGACATAGTTTGGTCTGCAAAATTTCTTATGATATAAAGCAACAAACTAAAACATCACAAGCAAGTCTCTGAGTTTAGGACTTAGTTTCAAAGGAGAACAGCCAATGAGGGGGAAAAAAATCCTGGTTTAGAAAATTAGAAAAATCTTATCTCAACTCAAAGAAAGGTCAAATGTTCAACTTTAAACAGGTCTTTTGCCAGATCACTGATTAGAATAAAATTCAGTTTCAGGTAAAACAGAGCTGAGGTTGAGAGACCTGTGGAAAGGAGCCCAGAACTCATGTAATGATCACAATCTAAAACTGGGTTGGAGGACAGCACTTTGGAAAAAACCTTCAGGGAAATCACAGAAGGGTCATGACAAGAAATTACCTAGCTGGTAGCTCTGAGCCCTCTTGGTAGAGCACATCTCCTGGCATTCACTCACAGTTAATCTGCACTGCATGCAAATACCCTCTACAAACTCACACAGCTCAGAGCTTTAACCAAGTCAGTGCAGATCAACATGCAGACTTCTAACAAGTACTTGGATTAAATGGGCTCCACTCAGCCACAGACCACCACCATGCCTGCCTTTCCCTCAACAGGGCCTGAATAAAACTTCACTTGTGTAAATGCACCAGAGAAGGATGTTTGTACACAGGATGCTATTGAAAGCCTACTGCAGTTTTCAGATGCTTGATCTGATAAATACTCTTCCTGAAAAATGTTTAGGAAGGAAGCTCCTTTGGAGCAGATGAGACTGCTCACATGAGTAAGGACTATCAGGTCATAGGCTGCACTCCAGAAGGCTTTAAGCACATTAACACAAGTGATGCAATTCCCTGTGTAATGTCAGTTCCCAATATGACCACTAATTAACACAAAAGAATCTGGGGATACTGGGCAGAAAAATCCAGACAAAGCCAAAGAGGAATATCATTGCTGGAGCACCAAAGTAAGGTACCAAGGAGACAGCCACCCCTAAAATCCACATGAGCAGTTTTTGAGGGGATTGCCAGAGAGCTCTGAGCCAGCATTCCTCAGAGGGAA